>NSJW01000078.1:0-87704 GCA_019955255.1 Castanospermum australe
ACATTGTAATTTGTAGTATTCTCAAAACATCTAAACACATGGACAAGGTAAACAAACCTTGATAGCTGAGAATAAATGTGCAACACCTGTCTGTGACCAGTCAATTCCAACCAAAGGCATGAACTGGCCTAGAACATCTGACCTGTAAGACATGAAACAAGAGAAGGAAATTACCGTTATCACACCATAAAGTATAATTAGAAATTCTAGAGCAAAAAACAGAAAAGAAGCAGAAGACATAGACTATGGATTTTAAAAAATTCTCGCAGGAAGAAGTAAAGAAAATTCAAACAACTTCTACAATTTTACTTTCTGTTGTCCATCATATAGTCTTACTTCCTTGCTTACTATCATCATGGAGTTGGCTTCCAATAAAGCCAGTCTCACTTAAATATGCGAACTCCACCTTTTTCAGCTCAAAATTGACCAAGATATTACTACAACCCAAAAATTTCCCATGATAATATATCATCAATTGTCAATCAATTTGATCCTAAAGGTATAATGATAGTAGTTAAAGTATTAGGTGACTTGTATTGGCCAACTTTACAATAATCATCACTAGAATAGATTATACAAGGATGATTCTTTACCTATTTATAAAAATTTCACATCCAATCAGTGTCACTGAATTGCAACTGACCACTCTGGGTTGCCTAGCTCAATTAAATACACAAATCACTCTGAATACCCTGAAGTGAATGACAATAAAAATTTCCTTCGAGAGGACATATGTCAAACTCCAATGGGTAGTTCACAACCCTGGTCAGATGTATTGATGAATCAGCATAGTAAAATGAGAGAAGCCTTAGAGAGCAATTTTACCAAGTAAAAAGTATATATAAAGGTCAAATTCCTTCTATGAGATCCTAACAGACATCAGATTGTGGCCTCATAAGTGTATATTCACTAGAAACCAAAACCACAAAGTATGGCAAAAAAGAATAATAACTTTTCCATGTTTAACTTGCCTTCAAAACATAAGTTTCTTAAACAAAGAACTGAGCATATAAATGAATGAGGCTATGCACCAGCTAAACAAATATTAGTACAAACTTGAGCACCAAGAAGAAAACATGAAGAGCAACTCCAGCCAAAGTTTGAAGACCTTATAGTTAACAATACTCGAAAGAATCGTTCAACTATGATAGTTCAACAGAGACAGAAACAGAGATGTGAACTGAAATAGTATTTTGTATTGATTCAAGCTGATATCAAAATGATTCAGCTACCGATTACAGTTTGGAAAATAGATAAAGAACTGGAAAATGGTAACAGAGCAGAAACGAAAATAACCCAAGCCTTTCGAGAGGGCTGGTCTCTCCCCAGTGAGTTTCCAATCCAAATGCCTGATTTCCTCTCCTTTCCTCCTCCTATTTAACCACGCACGTCCCCCTTACACGGTCTGCTCCCCACTACTTCTAACCAACTACGTAACCTCTGGCCAGCTCAGCCTGCATAACAGAATTACCACCAAATAGTCTCTTCGGCTCCACAACGTGGGATATCTGTGTATCCTAACAGAATTGCCAGCTCAGCATGCATAACAGAATATTTTATTCTGCATGTTGAGGTGGTATTCTGTACCTCTTCCTATAATAAACCCGTGATATTGGTGGTCTATCAATACTCCCCCCCAAAGCAACCACCTTGTCCTCAAGGTGAAAATTGGGGAATTGCTGCTGAATGGTAGGAACAGGCTCCCAAGTATTCTCAAAGGATGGCAAATGCTTCCATTTGATCAAAACTTCAGTCTGTCCTGTAGATGATTGTCGCCACTGAATGACTTCTTCCGGTTCCACTTGCAGTTCAAATTCCTCACTCAACATAGGTGGTAATGGTTGAGGTGTGCATGAGGTTGCTACAGCTTTTTTGAGGAGAGATACATGAAAAACAGGATGAATTTTGCTGGAATCAGGTAATTCCAGCTTATAAGGCAGTCTCTCCAATCCGTTCTAGGACTTTGTAGGGTCCATAAAACCTGGGACTTAGTTTCTCATTGAAACGGTTAGCCAGTGATTTCAATCTATAAGGCTGCAGCTTTAAATACACCCATTCACCAATGTCCAAAGTAAGATCTCGTCGATGCTGGTCTGCTTGGACTTTCATTCGGTTTTGAGCTTGGATGAGGTGTCTCTGAAGCTCCTGGATGATGGAATCCCTGTCCCTCAATAATTTGTCCAACTGCATCTACAGAAGATGACTGATCTGTTTTAAACAGAGTGGGTGGTTCACAGCCATATAAGGCTTTAAAGGGAGTCATACCAGTGGAACTTTTATAGGTGGTATTATACCAATACTCAGCCCAATGAAGCCATTTGGGCCATTGTTTTGGTTTAGGGCTGCAGAAACATCTTAAATAGGTTTCTAAACACCTATTGACTACTTCGGATTGACCATTTGACTGAGGATGATAAGCAGAACTGTATTTTAATTTCGTACCCGAGCTCTTGAAGAGTTCAGACCAAAATGTGCTCAAGAAAAGTCTATCCCTGTCAGAAACAATGGAGAGAGGGAACCCATGGAGTTTGACAATCTCCTTGATGAAGGACTCCGCCACTTCCTTTGCAGTATAGGGATGGCAGAGAGGGATAAAGTGTGCATATTTGGTCAACCGATCTACCACCACCAATATTGTATCTAATCCAAAGGCTTTAGGCAATCCACCCACAAAATCCATAGATATATCTGTCCAGACCTGTGTAGGTATTGGTAAGGGTTGTAAAAGACCTGCTGGAGATAATGTTTGAGTTTTGTTTTGCTGACAAACTACGCACCCAGTACATAATCTTTGATAGTCCTTCTCATCCCTTCCCAGTACAATAATCCAGAAATTCTTTTGAGTGTCCGAAGAAAACCAGAATGTCCTCCAACCTGTGAATCATGAAACTCATAGAGGATATGTGGAATTAAACTGGATTGTTTAGAGATAACCATCCTCTGCTTGTAGAAGAGTCTTCCACCTTGCAAGGTGAAATTCTGGTGTGACTGAGAGTTTAACAGCAAGTCTTGCATCATTGCTCGAAGTTTAGGATCATTTTGCAGCTCATCTTCAATAGTTACTAGGCTCGGAAATTCCACTTTGGTAACAGCAGAAAACTGCATTTGTCTAGAAAGGGCATCTGCAACTTTGTTCTCCTTCCCAGGTTGATATTGCACTTCGAAGTCAAATCCTAGGAGCTTGGATGTCCATTTCTGTTGCTCTTCCCCCAAAATCCTTTGATCTGTTAGGAAATTTCAAACTTCTCTGGTCAGTTTTGACAATAAAATGCCTACCAAGTAAGTAGTGTCTCCATTTCTGCACAGCAAGCACAATTGCCATAAGTTCCTTCTCATAGATCGATTTTGTTAGCGATCTTGGAGAGAAACTCTGGCTAATGTAGGCAAGTGGCCGATTGTCTTGCATTAACACTGCACCAATTCCCTTTCCCGAGGCATCTGTGGTGACAGTGAAAGGTTTGTTAAAATCAGGCAATGCCAAGACTGGGACTGTTACCATAGCCTGCTTTAGAGCTTCAAAAGCCTTTTGTGGTTCAGTCCCCATGTGAAACCATCTTTCTTCAGCAAATTGGTTAGGGGTTGTGCTATTTTTCCATAATCTCGAACAAATCTTCGGTAGTATCCTGTTAGACCCAAGAATCCACGAAGGCTCTTCACATCTTTTGGAATGGGCCAGTCTGCCATGGCTGACAGTTTTTTGGGGTCTGCTTGGACGCCTTCCGCGGATATCAAATGGCCAAGATACTCTCTACTTGCCTTTGCCCAAAGCAACATTTCTTCTTATTTGCATATAGCTGTTCCTGCTGGAGCACTTGGAATACCGACTTCAAGTGTGACAAATGAGAGTTCTGGTCTTTGCTGAAGATGAGAATATCATCAAAAAATACCAGCACAAATTTCCTGAGAAAAGGTTTCAGCACTTCATTCATCAGTGCTTGAAATGATGATGGTGCATTTGTTAGCCCAAAAGGCATGACTAAATATTCATAGTGACCTTCATGCGTCCTAAAGGCAGTTTTAGGGATATATCTTCTTCCCTCATTCTAATTTGGTGATAGCCAGACTTGAGATCCAGTTTAGAAAAAATTGAAGATCCCCCTAGCTCATCCAATAGCTCATCGATGGCAGGTATAGGAAATTTGTTTGGAACTGTCATTTTGTTCAGGGCCCTATAATCCACACATACCCTCCACCCTCCATCCTTCTTTCTAACCAGAATAACTGGACTTGAATAAGGACTGACACTATGCCGAATTATACCAGAATCCAGCATCTCATTCACAATCTTTTCAATCTCAGTTTTATGAGAATGTGGGTACCTGTACGGCCGTATGTTTGGTATGTTGCTGCCTTCCTTAAGAGTGATTGCATGATCCTGTCGTCTTGGTGGAGGTAAACCACTGGGAATTTGAAAAATTCCTTCATACTCCTGCAGAATCTCCTCTAATTCTGGCCATCCTTCAGCACAGCTGCTGGTAGGGAAGACTGCCTCTGCAGATTCTATGTAATACCCACAGCCTCCTTCTTGCAACGTTTTTTCTTATTGACTTATAGGAAGCAAATGATCTAGAAAGGGAAGGTTCCCCTTTTAGCCGAATCTCCTTACCCCTAGTGTTGAATTTCAAGGTAAGTTCCCTGAAATTTGCCTTTATCTCCCCCAAACTACACAACCAATCCAACCCTAATACCACATCAGCGCCTCCTCCTAATTCAAACAGAAAGAGGTCTTGACAGACTTCCAACCCTTGCAGATTTAAGGTAACTCCTTTGCAGACTCCTGAACACGTGATCCTGTACCCATTCCCAACCTCAACCTGATACTTGGGGGTGTCAGACACTGTTAACCGCAGATCCTTCGCTACTTCTGCTCCAATAAAATTGTGTGAAGCTCCACAATCAATCAACACTACTACATTTTGTTCTCCCACCTTTCCCCAAAGTTTCATTGTTTGTGAGGATGTAAGTCCCATCAAACTTTGGATGGACAGATGAACTGCTGGAATTTCTCCCTCCTCCACTCCCTCTTCGTTGTTTTCCCCATTGCCTTCGGGAATAACTTCAGTTTCATTTTCTTCATCAACCACCATGATTTGCAGACTACGGACCTGACACTTGTGGCCAGGGTGCCACTTATCATCACACTTAAAACAAAGTCCCCTTCGTGATTTTTCCTGTAACTCTGCCTGAGTTAACCTCCTTGTTCCTCCCTGTGTGGCATTGCTTCCTTGACCCTCTGTTGTAGACGTGACATTAGAACTTGGATTCAGGGTGGACTTAGATTGAGAGAATCCTCGGGTCCCCTCATTATTCTTAGCCTCCTTCACATCAGTTTTTCCCGCATGCTTCGAGTAAGCTCCACGTGAGCTGTAATATCCTGACCCATGGCTTTCACCTTGGCCCCCACTCATAGTTCCAACTGTGCGGTCGTGCCTCACTCCTTTTTTTTCCAATAATAGCGCACTGTTTTTCCTTTCAATCTTCCTTGACATGTTCATCATGTCAGCCAACGTTAGATGTCGATACATCAGTAGTTCGTATCGGATATCTTCACGTAGGCCACTCAGCCAGATTCCTCTCAGCATTTCTTCATCCTCATAACGAAGTGTACCCACCACGTTCTCGAATTCTCGTCGGTAAACAGCCACCGAATCTGTCTGCTTCAGACTGAGTAATTCGTCATATGGGTTGTCCTCTAACTCTGGTTGGAATCGCTGAATTACCTCCCTCCGAAATTCCGCCCAAGTTGCTCGTGGGTTATGCCGTTCCCACCATTGGAACCAGCTGAGCGCCTCACCCTCCAGCACCAGCATGACTGTCTGCACTTTTTCGGCATTGGTAATGCCGTTCACACGGAAATAACGCTCTACACGGTTGAGCCACCCGTGCGTGTTTTCGCCTGAAAACAGGGGTAGTTCTAACCGGCGTCCCAGGACTTCATTGCGCTGTGTCCGTCTTTCATATCCTTCATCAGATTCGTCGGAGATTGAGTTCTCCCTTGACGTCCGCCTCCAGTCCGACCTGCTCCCAGAGTTGCGCCGTCCTCTGTTTTTGAAGTAGCCTGGTAATCTCGGCATTACTTCTTACTAATTCAGCCATTGTCTCCTCCGTCCGACGGGACCTTTCTTCCGCTCCTCGGAGCCTCTCCTCCATAGCGTCAAAACGTGCTTCCATGTTTCTGGTGGTGACCATACAGGGCTCCCGGATCGGGAGCTCTGATACCAATTTGATAGTTCAACAGAGACAGAAACAGAGATGTGAACTGAAATAGTATTTTGTATTGATTCAAGCTGATATCAAAATGATTCAGCTACCGATTACAGTTTGGAAAATAGATAAAGAACTGGAAAATGGTAACAGAGCAGAAACGAAAATATCCCAAGCCTTTCGAGAGGGCTGGTCTCTCCCCAGTGAGTTTCCAATCCAAAATGCCCCCTTTCCTCTCCTTTCCTCCTCCTATTTAACCACGCACGTCCCCCTTACACGGTCTGCTCCCCACTACTTCTAACCAACTACGTAACCTCTGGCCAGCTCAGCCTGCATAACAGAATTACCACCAAATAGTCTCTTCGGCTCCACAACGTGGGATATCTGTGTATCCTAACAGAATTGCCAGCTCAGCATGCATAACAGAATATTTTATTCTGCATGTTGAGGTAGTATTCTGTACCTCTTCCTATAATAAACCCGTGATATTGGTGGTCTATCAATAGATTCCTAATTGTTCCAAGTGCATTCTCCCACAAGGACTACATAATGACATTAATTGGAGGTATACTCCAAACTTAATATATTTATTCTTGTACCATGTTTACTTTACACATTTCAGCATGATAAGAACATACCAATTCTGAAAAATCATATGAATAGTGAAACAAAAAGGCAATTAAATGATACAGAAAAAATAGAATGGAATAAGATTCGTATGCTCTATGAGCAGCAAACAACTTAACTGGCTGCACAAGCAGATGAACAACCTGATCTTGGTATCCCATTAGCACTATAAACTAAACACATTCTTGGGAGAACCATGTATAGTTTTCTTCAAGTGATAACAGGAGATGAAGAAAGGTACCATGCTAGGCTCAAAAGAAACAGGATCCATAGAGGGTAGAGCATCTAATTGTTCACCACCATAAAAGCATCATAGAGTGGAAGTTTACATAGCACAATAGATTCGACCCTGGCATATATGCGAAGAAAGTGTCTGGTATGATATGTTTTCTTCTTGGTCCAAAAAACTTGAATTGGGAAGTTCTTGGGAAAAACATAGTAGGGCGGACATATTGTTCTTGATACAGACAGGACATATTTGATTGAGCCAAAATATATAGATTCACTCAGGGTTAAGATTTCAACAAAATTGCTGAGGAGTACATTTTTAGGTAGACACGTAGTATCTTTATTTGTTAGATAAGATCAAATTAACAATGAAAAAAAAGAACTTTAAAAAGAATGAAATAAATATTAACCAGTACACTGTCAGAGTATAATATCCATTTGGAAAACAGTTTCATTTTCAATAAGAAATATCCTCACTTTGTAATTGTCCCATCCACATCTGATATCACTATTTGAGTGTTCCATTTCCACAAATATATTCGAGCTTCAACCTGTTAGTCAAACATAAAAAGCAAAATATAAAAGAAATAATAATAGAAGAGAGATTTCAATTAAAGAGACAAACATTAAGGAAAGGATAAGAAAACTCCATGCACCTAAAATAAAATTAAAGAAATTCATGATTACTGACCTGCTGCTTCCCCAGCATAGCTGTAGAGAAAGTGAAGGTTACTGTGTTCCTCCCTTCCTTCAGATTCAAAGATGCTAGTTGTTCACATGTTGGAGTATTTGCCCTAACCTTCTTAACTAAACAATGTCTCAGATCCATATTGACAGTTTGAGAGTTTGGAAACTTTGGTAGGTTTTTAACATCCGCCACATCAGACACACCAACATCAGAATAAGAACAATCTCTTTGCTGAGAATACAACTCAGAGACCTCCATTACTTGCATCCCAAGATCAACATTCTTAGTAACTTCCTCAGTTTTTGTAACCTAAAGAAGAACTTTAATGTATTAGTGTCAGGCTGTCAGCCAAAACAGAACACACGTTTGCTTTGTTTTACTTAATCCTGTTGATATGTAAAAACTCTATTAAGTTTACTGAGAAGAAGTCAATATCATTTACCTCAGGTAGCAGTACAGTTGTTACAGCATGGACATGAACTTGTCCACTTCCTCTGCTAGCAAGGTACAGCACCTCATCAGTTTGTTCACTGGAACAATCCATGCCCATTATCGAACTCTCTGATGTTTTACAGTAAACTATCGATTGAACTCCATCTGCTGAAATATCCTTCTCAGAAATATTATTACCCGGTATATCAATAGTGCTCACCCCAGAAACCTCTTCTTCATTCAATTGCTTTTCGATGCGTGCTTCAAGCTCTACACATGCAACTTGTAAATCAGACCTGTTTTTATCATATATAACTTCCTTCACGTTCTTGTCACCAAAATTTTTTACAACTTTGTCTGGGGTACTCAAACATGACAGGTTTATTACACCCTCTTCCTGGCCAAGTTCTCTGGGAACTTCAACGTCAGACTTGGAACTGATGCCATCTTGCTCGGTGCAGGAACAAGCTTCCTCGTTTAATTTTGGTGGGTGTAAACCATTCTCCAAGTTATCACCCCGAGATGAGCTCTCCCGAGTTTTTTTACTGTCTTTACGAGGAAGTTGATCACAGGCGAGATTGGTAGACCACTTTAGCTCCATCAGGTTGGCTGCAATCTCAGCACGCTCCAATGAATCTGCCCTGTTTATATCAGCACCTTGGACTCTCCCCTGAAGATTATAATCCCCCTTCAACGACCTTCGCCCAAATACAAGCCCAAGTATCCGTGAACTTGACCTGGCCACGATCTTACCATTGTTTACATCAATCTGAGCCACTGAACTTGACCTGTCTGAATCAAAGTTGCAACTTTTGGACTTGAAAGGCCGCTTATTATTTTTCAGAGGTCGGCTATCATCTGGGTCATCGCCAGAAGATGATGGATACAGTATGGATTCTCCTTCTCCTTCTGCATCAACTTCCCTGAGAAAGAAAGCTTCCCCTTTATGGTCCAGATACATGTGGAAATCAGCTTCTACTCCATGGACACTTATATTCACCACCTTTTCCTTTGCCTTCAAAACCCCTTGAAATTTCCCAAACCGAACGTACCAAGGAGACGACATGAAGCTGCCATCTTGCTGTTCAACTACTACAATGTCTACAGCGCCACCGAAAGCATGGAAGGGGCCTGAAACAGTGTAGACGCCCCGAGCAATGTAGCTGCCGAGCCTCCCCACGGCTTGCATCCTCCAAAACGATTCAAATTGAAAAAAAAAATTCTAAATTGGGAGAACCCAACCCATCCCAGTCATTCCACTGAAACTGGACTCTCTCCGCTTACGACAACATTTCAAATTCAAACCAACCCAAATTCGATTAGAACCCAAAAGGAAAGAAATCGCAGCGTAAATTATAGAGAGAACAAACCGTGGATAATATCAATGGATTTCAGCAAAGAGAGAGATTATTAAGTATAATTAGAGATCGAAACGAGCTCTGAGACATGAAAATGGACACAGTGAAGGGGGGAACAATTAAAAAAGAAAAGGAAAAGCCTCGCATATTACAACACACATAACGACCGAGCAGCCAAACTGAAATGAGGAACCGCCAATGAAAGCATATTCGGTTTGAATGATTCAAATGTGCCAAAGCAACAATCATTAAATTCAAAGACAGATAATTAAGGATTTCTTGACCCTCTAATCAAATCCCGTAAATCAAAGTTTCAGTCGTTGTCGACCTGCAAATTAAATATGTTTTTATAATTTTGCAATTAATTACAATTCTAATTATATTGAATTGTTATTGTAAGCAGAAAAAAACCAAGTTTTAGCAATATAATTAATTAGGTTTGAACTTTGAAGCGATGAAACCGACGTGGTACTTCCGAGAGCGAGAGGTAGAGGAGAAATTCTTATCACATTGTCATTCTTATGCTCTCAATTGAGGGTATATGCTTTTAAATTATTATTAAAATTATACAGGTTTTCTTATCATGCTATAGTAAATTTGTACTATTTGGTACAATAATAAATATGCACTTAAAATTAAGCCATACAAATTTTATAACTTTAATATTATTATAAAATGTTCACCCATAATTGATATATATTAATTATTAATTTAAATTTTAAAAATAATATAATAAATAGTATTATTTAAAAAAAATTGAAATAAAAAAATGTTGACATTCAATTCGATCATTAATATATATTAATTAAAAGCTTATTTTTTAAATTATTATTAAAATCACACAACTTATAAAACTTATTATTATGTATACATTTAAAATATGATAATAGTACACTTCAAAAAATATATATATGATAATAGTATTTATGTAACTTTAATAATAATTAAAAATATAAAATCTCAATTTAATGCATGTCAATTATTAAATAAAATATTTAAAAATAATTTACTAAACATACTTGAGAATTTCTTGCCTTCTCGGACACCGCATGAAGAAGATTTACATGGGTGGTACTCAGGTTTTGAGAATTGAGATTTGATAATTTGTCTTGGGGAAATTATAAAATTGCACGTTGAGTTTGAGTGCTATCTCATTTCATTCTCAAACGTAATGTAGGCCCCACAATCAATTTGCCACAGACACCAATTCTCGTAAGCTGGTTGCATGGATGATTTTAATACTAAAATTTTTTATATGGATATTTAAATTAATTATTAAATATTGATTATACTTGATAAATTCTAAAATATTTATTATAAGAAATTAAGAAATGGTGAATATTTAAAAATTTATAAAAATAAATAAATTTAGTTTAAATTTATTATTAATATAAAAAATCTTATACTATTATTTAATAATTAATGTATGAGTATATTATTAAAAAATTAATAATAATAATAATAATTATATAAATAATTAAAATTTTTTTAATAATGTAAATCTTAAAATTTAAATTCCTGTAAATCAAAATATTTTAATAATATAAATATATAATTAAATAATAGTATAAAATTTTTTATAATAATAAATTATAATTAAACTAAAAATACTAATGCTTAAAAAAATCTCTTTTGAATACTTATTTTGGGCCTTTTCTATTACTGTTCGCATTGATTTAAAATTAGTGGGCCATATCAAGTTGGGGAATAAACGACGGGGTGAGAACATGGCTAACAACTTGGCCCAATTGCCAGAGCGTAGCTGTAGTGTCAGTGGATACAAAATGCGAAGAGAAAAAAAAATGGATAAAAATATCTGTGCTGTGCTTCATGGGCCTTTACTTAGGAATCTTTCGACCAATCCAAATGTATATATGGGCCACACAACCAGGTTGACCAAAAACAACCAGGTTTCCGAAGTATGTTGATAACAAATTTTAAGCTATGATGAAAGAAAGATTGAAGACTAAAAAAAAAAAGCCGATGATGATAGAAGACCCAAAAAAAAAGCTATGATGATAAAAAAAATATTAATATAAAATAATAAGTTACTAATGAATATTTATTTCTTTTTCCTTTTTCATTTTCAAATCTACAAAACTTCCTTTATAATTATAATAAAAAATTTAAGCTGCAAATAGTTAGTTGTCGTAGTTAAAACACTAAGATTTTAAGAATAAAGTCAAAGTTTGAATTTTAAAGTTATCATTTAGGGAAGAGTTTTAATCATTACGCTTATGATTCGAAAGAGTAAAACCTTCTTTCCACTCTTTTTATTAATAAAGAAAATACTTACAAACAAAACCCATGTTGTTAGCTAATATAAACATAAGAGATCTATGAAAAATGGGGTGTTTGAAAATAGTAGTGTGTAAATTTCTTTTTATACACAAGTTTAGGAAGAGGAAAAGCCCTCCCTATTCCAAGGTAAGGAACTCAGGACAAATGACCAATTTCAGTGAGAATTTATAGTGAAATTATAGATGATCTCCTAAGAGATAAACTCAAAATTCAAATTTAAGTCATGCAGTTATCATGAGCAAAAAATCAATCAAGTAAATTAATTCTTGTTAGCAATAGTGTGTATATACCATACAGCACCACCTTCCATTTATCTTAGTTGAGTACGGTAAATCTAAATTGCAGGGCATGAATTGGAAAGCTAATCCTCACCCTCAAGCACATTATTGAGGTTTAAGTTGGAAACTTCAAGTTGAATGTTATGTAAAAAAAGATTCTTTCATATCTTTTACTTTTATAAGAATATTGATATTCTTAATAATTAGTGATCAATATTTAGTATTATGTCATATTTAATTAAAGATTAAGATTAAGTAATATTAAAGCCTATGACAGACTCAATTGGAACTTCATCCATCAAGTCCTAACAGATCTGGTTATGGATAATCGGATGTGTACTACTATTATGCAGTGCATCACTTCTGTCTCCACTAATATTCTATGGAATGGTAACTCTACTTCATACTTCAAGCCAACTAGAGATATTAGACAAGGGAACCCGATTTCCCCTTATATTTTTGTCCTCTGTATGGGAAGCCTCTCTAATATTATTCAAGATGCTGTAGAGAATCATAGTTGGATACCAATGAAAACAGGTAGAAATGGACCTCAGATTTTGCTGATGATCTTTTATTGTTTGGGAAAGCTTCTGCTGACCAAATCAAATGTACTATGGATTGCCTCAATCAGTTTTGTATGATGTCAGGTCAAAAGGTGAATGTTCAAAAGTCCAGCATCTTCTTCTCTCGAAATGTTCATACTTAACTGAGAAAACAGATTGTTGATTACTCAGGGTTTTCTAAAACCAAGAATCTATGGAGTTCAAATAATGCATGGTCGTACTTCCAAGGCCAATTACTCTAACATTCTAGACAGGGTGAGATCTAGATTGGCAAGCTGGAAGGCAAACCAGCTCTCTTTTACTGGAAGGTTAACTTTGGCCAAATCTGTCTTGAGCACTATTCCTCTATACGCCATGATGACAAGCTCTCTTCCTTCGAGCTTAATCAAAGATATTGAAAAGCTTGAGCGAAACTTCATTTGGGGGCATGATAATAAAGCCAGAAAGTGTCATCTTGTCAATTGGGATATTGTTTGCAGTCCGAAAGACAATGAAGGCCTTGGTATCAGAAAGCTTTCTGTCATGAATGAAGCTTGTGTCATAAAACTGGTCTGGCAACTGAAGACTCAACAATCTAAACTCTGGGTTGAAGTGTTAAGAGGAAAGCATAGTAGAGGCCTTGACCTGGTTGACTCTGCTATAGCTAAACCAGGTGATTCCAAAATATGGAGAGATATTGTGATGTAATGGGAGAAACTTAGTTTATAAGAGTGCCGGAAAATTGGAGATGGTTTGAACAAAATGTCTAGTCTAACAACTGGTTATTTCATGATTCTTCTTTGGCAAACTATGTCAACATTCCCTTGAATCACATTTGGGACTAGTGTGTGGCAGATTTACTTAATTCGAATGGTGACTAAGATTGGGCTCTGATACAAATTGTAAAGATAAAGGGGTATAGTTAGTTAGTGAATATTGTTTAGTTAGTAGTATAAATAAAGTTTAATAGGCTAATTGATAAACTAAATAAGTGATTTATAACAAATTTATGTTAGGAATTATCTCTAACTCGAATAGTGATATTATGAAATTATTTCTCTGACTCAGAGAGGAAGTTTCTATCAATGATGCTCTAGTTCAGAGGCTACATGGCACAAGAAACTCAACTTGCAAGATTGGAAGAGTCGGATCAAGAGCGCAAAGAAGCTATTGTAGAGATGCACAAATTCCAACTTGAATCTCAAAAATCGCTACGTTTGATGGATGATATTCTCAAATCTCAAGTGCACATGGAGAAGAGGATGGCAGCCATGGAAAATTCTATGGAGAATATGGAAACAATGTTGCGACAAATGACACATAATATGGGAATATTAGATTGTGATACTGGCAAGGAAAAAATAGCACCGCATTTGATCAAGAAAATACAAAGAATTTGGCATATAAAGTGAGCCGAATAATTCTAATTCTGCCAATGTTGGTGACGGGATCAACACTCCTCCAAGTATCGAAATCAATAATAATGCTAATCTTGTTGCGAATGGGAATGTCCAAGTTAGATTTTCATTTTCGTTATTATTTTCCAATGAACAAGAGGGAGAATTTTTGGGCTCTATTCAATTAGAGTCTAAACAAAAAGTTGGGAATCAAAAAATTGAGGAATAGCATAATGAGGAAACAAAGAATTGGGAATCCAAGAGAGAAGTGGGGAAAGAGGCAAATCAAGATATGAGTTTCAAGATCATTGTGAAGGCAATCTTGAAGGCTTCTCTGATGGCAAACATTCAGTCATTGCAAGGGCTGAGGCCTGGTGAAAGAACACTAATGATCGAATCTTGTGAGGCCGTAGGGTCGAAGCGGCAATGGAGGCTAAGCATCAGGTTCACTCACATCAGAGATAGATGCCAGAATAGGAAGCCATGGAAGCTCGTTTTTGACCGTGGAAAGGACTTCGATGCATCAGGGAGCTCTCAGATCTTGGTCACGAAGCAGAATCTGGTCCGTTATGTGAAATTGCAGCAAGAACCTCTACCACAACTACAGGTATATACTGCTCCCTCTATTCACTGCTTCTCGTCTCCGTCAATAGCTTTGAATGTTGCCAATGGGGATTGATTGGTCATTATCAGCAGTGGTGGCGTGGGTCAGATTAGTGGAAGGTTCAGTTATGAGAACGAACATAATTTGGGGCTAATGGTCTGTAATATCGTAGAAAATGGTAGCGATGACACAGAGTTTTGGTGTAGCAGTGACACCAACGTTAGCCTAGTATACAATATAGTGATTGTAGTGTTAATTTTCCAAGAAATTGCAGCACAGGTAGTCTTTTTTGGTGATCTTGCAGCAAATAATGGGTCATTGGATCCTTTAGCTAATTTCAAAAAAAAATAAAAAATACAGAGGAGAATTTGACATCACCAACAAGCATTATCGGGGTTCAGTGATCTTTACAGGAGTATCTGGATAAGCAATCGGGGTGCTCTGCTATAGAGGAGGAAGAAGGATGAAGAAAATTTATTCCCTGTCATTACAGGAGTTATGGTCTTTCACTAATTCCAGCTACTATCTAAAAATGGACTCTGCAAGTGTTCTTACTCAACTCTTCAATTTCGTGGTGCAGAAGTTATTGTTGAAATTGCTAGATTGAGTATTTTTCTTTCCATGGTAATAGGACCGTGGCATTAACTTTCAAGTGGCAATTGGTTGGTTTCTTAGTACGGTGCCTTTTGCTTCATAGTGAGGTGAAATGTCCCACCACTTGTAGTTGGGCTCTAAAATATCATTCTGGACAGATTTCACACTTCGGCTACTTGAGGTTGACCAAATGGTGCACAACTTGACTCCTTGGGCTAAGTAAGATGCAACCTTGAGGACAAGGTTAATTTGAAGGGAGGGATATTGATACGAATTGTAAAGATAAAAGGGTGTAGTTAGTTAATAAATATTGTTTAGTTAGTAATATAAATAAGATTTAATAGACTAATTAATAGATTAAACAAGTGATTTGTAACAAATTGATGCTAAAAGTTATCTCTAACTCAAATAGGGATATCATGGAATTATTTCCCTGACTCGAAGAGAGTGAGTTTCTATCAGGCTCTGATCAAGAACATTTTCACAGATTATGGTTTCCAAAAGTTTTTTCTCTTTTCCCCCTCCTCATCAAGAAAATGGGCCTGATAGCTTATCTTGGAATGGGGAGGAGAGTGGTAGATTCTCAGTTAAGAGTGCTTACAAATGTCTATATTCCTTTTCCATTGATGCTGTTTTCACTGAATGGAAGAAGATTTGGAAGATCCAAGGTCTTGAAAGACTTAGAACATTCTTATGGTTAACGACTCAAGATAGGCTTCTCACCAACTATAGAAGGTTTTGCATCTTCAAAGCCAGCCCTTGTTGTCAAAAATGCAAATATGAAGTTGAGGCTACCCTTCATGTTCTTCGAGACTGCCCTACTGCCATTACCATATGAAACTGCTTGGTGGCCTCGAATGAAAGGCTCAAATTTTATTCCTCAGATTTGAAGACCTGGATCACTCAGAATATGAATAACAATTTTAGTTCCAATAGTCTTTACAATTGGCAAAGTTTATGGACCATCACGATGTGGCTTATTTGGCAATGGCGTAATTAGCAGATTTTTGATATAGATTTTTACCAGACTTGGGTTTCCCCTAAAGGTCATCTATACCTATTATCATAAGTATCTGCTAACTGATAATCAGTCTACAATTCTAAATCAGACTGGAAATTATCAGCTTTTAGAGGTTCGTTGGATCCTACCACCAGAAGATTTTATTAAGCTCAACACTGATGAGGCATCAAGAATGGACAACGAAAATCAAATTGCAGGCTGCGATGGCCTAATCAGAAACCATTTGGGGGAATAGCTTTGTGGTATCACTAGGAGACTAGGCCAAGTTAATGCCCTTGTTGCTGAAACTTGGGGAGTGATAGAGGGTTTAAAGTTAGCGTGGGATAAATGCTACATGCGTGTTCAACTTGAAGCTGATTCGCAAGCAATGATATCCCTTATTCAGAGCCATGACGAGGGTAACAGAGATATCAAATGTATTATAAGCAAGATTTGCAATATGCTGTCTTGGATTTGGATTGTTCATATTGGTCAAATATATAGAGAAGGTAACAGGAAGCTGATGGTTTGGCAGCGACGACTACTCAACAGGAGTAGATATACATTCATTGGGATCAATGTCCTGGCTCTCTACAGTATGTTCTCTTAAGTGATTCTATGGGGTTTCCACTCCCAGACTTTGTGCTATGTAATTTTTCCCTTCTTTGGGCCTTTTTGGCCCCGCATGTAACAAAAAACAAAGATTAAGTAATATTATAAAATCTAAAAACTCTTTGAAAAAAAAAATTGTTGGATGTATACCAATAAAGTAGGTCACATAGTTAAATATTGACTAGTAGTTATTAAGAATACTGCTATCCTCGTAAAAAAATTATCAGATAAACCTCCTCATCTATTAACTAACTTAACTTTTTTTAAAAATTTTACCTTCAATGCTCTTTAACGGTAAATTTATTTTTTCATAATCCATAACACAACTTGAATTTAAATATTGTCCTCCTATGTACCGAAAAAAAAAAAAATTTCCCCTAAATCTTCACCCTCATTCTAGTCATTTCTGCTTCTTCAAATTCTTTCTCGCTTGCAAAAGCTTAATTACTATTATTTTTCATTTCAATTTAGCATCATCTTTTCAAAGCCAACGCTCCCGATTACGTACCTTACTGGAGACAAATTTGTTGAAGCTTTAGTGCGTTTTGATGCATAGAGCACAGAAAAAAACCCCGGAGGCCGTAGTGTATTATCCTCACCCTACCAGATACCTGAACGGTTTGACTTACTGATCTTTCTTCTGTCAAAGACTCAAAGACAATACATGGACTTGCTTATGGAATGAGATTTATTCTGCACTAGGCTAGTAGCACAACGTCGACGAAGGTGGTCCTCTTTGCAAAAGAGAACAGTTTGTGGCTATGCCTATTCTTGCCCATGTCTATCTGTAGAGCTCATCATTGTGTTAATTTATCATTCATTGTTACTTTTGTCAGTATCATCTTTTCTGACTTTCTTCACAAACCGTCTCTCCTGAAAATTACACATTTTAATTTGCAATGCCAAGGTAGACACTGTACATATATATCTTGTGCATTATACATGTCTATCATGTAATTGTTGTACTTGGTTCTTAATTATGACCTTCCTTTATTTTGTGCTGCACCCATCCCATCCCTATCCTGTCATGACCTTCCTTTAATTTCAATATTATTATTATCATTGAAAAATCCTCCCATTTCATTGCCATTATTTGGGGGGGCTACGACTAAGGTTATTTGATCTTTTTGACTTTATCCCTTGTTAGGTGTCAACTAGTGTATTTTAATTGGTTATGTTTGAAACCACAATCACCTAGTGATGATATTTCCTCATGCTACTAGCAATAGCTTTCATTGCTTTGGCTGGAGTGGATTGAGCTTTCCATACAGTTAAGCCTGTTAGGAACATGCCCACACCCTTTTATGTATATATATGTGTCGTCTACAGTTGTAAGTTGTAACCTTCCCTTCACGAATGCATACAATCTTCCTTAGAATGTTGACATGATTGTGACAGGGTGGAACCGATTATTTGGCAAGGGAATCTGCTATATCTGGTCCATTATGTCTCTGCTGGACTGGTGTTGGGTATGATTTTGAAGGAATACAAAATACCACGACAAAGGAAAATGAAAGAAGAAGGATAACATAGCCGCACAGACTCTCAGGCCCTTATGGATCTGCAAGGAGAATGTCAGAGGTAACACAGGCCTCTAGTGCTGAAAAATTCTGACGCATCTCTGGCTGCTATGTGTTTATTATTGGCAATTTGGCATGTCAGAATTCCCACATATAGATCAGTACGATTTGTTCAAAAATAACAAACAGTTACTTGCGAGTACATGTTGGACTAGAAGACACAAATTATTGATTTTCCAGTTGTGCTTTTTTTTTTTTATCTGATATGATATTACATTTTCATGTACCTAATTACTTAAGTATCAAATACGATAACAATGATAGGAAATACAACTAGGAAAAAAAAAAATTCTCTAGTATCTGTCTATCAGCATATGAGCTGCTCTTCTTTTGCAATCGAATTTTTGCAATGAGCAATTGCAGCTTGAATGGCTGCCTGCAACTCTTCCATGGTACTGTCATTAGCAGGAGGAAGAGCAGGTGCTGCAAACAGGAGGCCACTGTTTGTTGGGGACGTCCTCATTGATGCTGGTGCTGAATATTCTCCTCTCCTTCCCCTTAATTGTTGTGTGTTTCTTGGACTCAAGTTCCCTGAATAAGAATAAGGTTGGCCCTGGAAGCGAAGTTTCTCTCTTCGCCCTCTGAAAAGCATCAGAGGCTGGACCATTCGTAAGTACCTCTTCAGTGCATGGATCAGTTCAAATCTCAGCTTCCTCTTGTGCTTCTCTTTGTCTTCCTTATCTGTAACTTGGCACCCTTTGCGCCCTCTTGTTAACCCAAACAATGAGAAAGCAAGCTTGGACTTACTTTCGCTGCTCTTTGTCCCTCTATTGTTGTTTTCTCTGTTGCTGCTGCTGTTGCTGTCTATAGTGATGTTGGTCCCATTGCTGGTGCTGCAGCTGCCACTGTCCTTGCTGGGCTTTTTGTCTTCAAAAAGCTCTCTGATAGGGAGGGTGAAGCTGTCCATGGAGTTGGTGGAAGAGCGAGGTGATGCAGGGAGGTGGGATAGGAGTTGGAGAGGAAGCAAGTGACCATGGAAGAAAATGTCATCAGCAGGAGATAAATCAACTGCTGCAAGCGAAGGTGGAGCTCTGGATTTATCAGGGGTTGTGGTGGAGGAAGAGCGGAGGGAGATTGTGAAGGAGAACTCGTGAGAAGGGGAAGAGGACGCTGAAAGGGGTGATGCAGGGGATGTTAGTGATGGTTGCTTTGCTGCTTGGCCTGCTTTGTTTTCTTGCCTTAACTTTGCTCCTCCTTCAGTCTGCTTTTCCACATCGTTTTCTCTGATCTTTTGGTGCTGATGCGCTTCCATAACAGTAAGATTGCCTTGAAGATTAACAAGATTTGATGCAGAATCTGAAATTCTCGCTCTATAATCTTTTCTTTTTGGTGGGGGAGAGAGAGGGGTGCTTGTGATCTTTGTAGTATGAATGTTAACAAAGCTTTAGGAGGGAAAGGGGGATTGAGAAGCAGGGAAGGAGACTTTGTCAAAGTGCAGTTGGCCTTTTTGTAGACTTTTTTATAACAAAATTAACATTATATTGAAACTGATTGTCACTCTTTTTGTTAAGAATTTGTCCCAGCACGATACACACACAACGACAAAAATTGGACCAATTTTAATGCATAGATTTCATTAGTGTAAATCTTACACTAGAAAAACCTGTGTAAGTGTCTTTTTTCGCATATTATTTTAGTTGATTGAGCACTATCAACTTTTTTTTAAATCTTTTCTTGCACCCACGCATAAGAGTGTTCGGCGGTGACACTATGATAAAATAAATTTCACTCGTGTGTTGAAAAGGTTGTTACTTTATTGGGTCCTTGTCAGGTCCAACAGCAATTGTGGTGCCGGCGTTGGAAATGAGGCCACAAAGATCCAAATTTGGCCACAAAAGGAAGATGGGATTGGCATGGCGGATTTCACTTTAGAAATTTGGACCTTTTTTTCTTTCAGTGAGAAGGTCCCCAGATAAAGAAATCTCCAGGAACATTTACCCGAAGAATTTGAAAAATGCAAACCCCACTATTCAAAAAGGAATCTTTGAATGTATTGCTGAACAGATTATCTGCTTCGCTCCATGTCAATGGTTCCCCACGTGCACTCAAAAATTAACGTGTTCATTTTTCACAAAGCAAACAGGCTTTGTAGTCACACAAGGGCTAATCTAACATACATTTACAAACTACAAGGTTGATTTTATGTCCTTCCTTTACTCCTTTCTTTTGCATTTTTTTCATCAATATAATCGAAAATCTCTAACTCTTTTTCACCTGTAACAGTGCAAATAAAGGTTAAAATTAAAAAATTAGTCTCTATAATTTTATTTAATTTAAATTTAAATTTTTATTTTTTTTAAATATCAATTTTTATAATTTTATTTATTAAAATCTGTGTCTTTAAAAAATTAATATTTTAATAATTAAAAATTATAAAAATTAATTATTTATTAAAAATAAAAGATCAATACTTTACTGAATAAAAATTATAAAAATTAAAATTTAAATGAATAAAAAAATATAAAAATTATTACCTTAACAATAAGAATTAAAATCTAAATAAGTAAAATTATATAAATTAATATCTAAAATAAAAATTACAAAAAATAAAATAAAATTATAAAAATTAATTATTTATTCTAACGACAAATAAATATCCACATAGTATTGTTGATCTGATATGAAAAGATGATGAAGTGCATTAACATAAATAAATGGAAATAATTTGTTGCAAAAGAGAGAGTGAGAGGCTAGGGCCATCATCATCACCATTCAACACTGTTGTGAGTGATTCAGTTCACCTTCGCCTATTCATTAATGAACACGAAAGCTCAAAGAAACAAAGGACGAATGTCGTTTAGGGGAGAGGGGTCAAGTGAGTGAGCCACCTTATCCAACGGTGGCCAACACTGTGTGTCTATCTATCTGTCTGCGTGTAAGTCCACAGCCACACATTGACTGCCATAGACAAAGCAAAGAAAGAAAAGAGAAACGGGAAAAAGAACAGTCGAGGTGGTGGGGGTGGTGATAGACCCACACACACGTGTATGCGGTGGTCCATGCAGCAAGCATAAAGGAATTTTGTATGCATGGTTAAGGTCAGCATCTTAATCATGGAGGCATTATTTGGTTGGACTTAGACAGACTCATCCTCACCACTTGAAATCCATGTTCTAAATTAATTCTCTCTCTCTTTTTCAAGATAAGAGAGAAAGATAACGTAGCATAAAAGTATAATACAAATACTTCACACTCGAACGACACGCACATATATCCCTCGATCTGGATGGGAAAACTTTTCCCTTTCTGCCTCTGATATTAGCCATTCAATATCTTTAGTGTATGTTTGATGTGTTAGAAAAAAAATAAAAAAAAATAAAGTATATAAAATTTTTAAAGTTAAAATATAAAAAATCACTCATTTTTATTTTTATTTTCTCTTTTACCAAACATGTACATAATTCTTTCTTCAAAGTAATGGCAAGTTGTGTGCATAGGACAAACAACGCCAACAACAAAGTAAAACCTCTCGGAGCAAAGCATTAGTTCCCAACCCCTGTATTTTTTTAAGTTTTGTTTCAAGTAGTGAGAAGTGGGCTCTAGTTCAGAAATCTTCAGGAAAATTGATCACGGTTTAGTTAACTAGGGAAACTTAGAGAACAATAATTTGCAACAGGTTAAAGTTAATTGATTTTCCTACGTACAAAGAAGAAAAAAGATGTCCCCAAGATTAGTTTTGCTATAGCGTTTAATTCTTTGAATATGATTTCATTTAATTTACTGTCAATACCGGAAGAAATTTTCGCACTATTGTATATTTATGTATAGCAATATCATTAAATGAAAAGCTTATTATAAAATTATTTACATAGTCGTTTAATCATGTGTTGATAGATTATTAAAAAAATTTAATTTTTTAAATAATTATTATTATAATTAAATTTTTTTTATGATATAACAATGTATAATTGAGTTATAATGTAAAAAATTTTTACTTACAATCAATTAAACTTATGTTGTTAAAAGAATTTAATTATATTATCTAAGAAAGTCATCCTTTTTTTTTTATAAACAGTCATGCTTTTTTTTACGTGACGTAACAATAGATGATTATATAATATTGTAAAAGAGAACGATGGTTACTACGAAATGAATTTTACGAAATCACATACGAAAGGAAGAAAAGAAATTGTATGTGATTTCATAAAAATCATGCCCAGTAACCATCATTGTCCTTTTTTTTTTTGGGTCATCTCAAATTTACATTTCCTGAATATCCGTGAAGAGACAATAAAACGAGATTTGCTATTTTTTTGTTTTTGGTCATCAGAGATTTGCTATTTTATTCGATCACTTTTACCGCGCAGGCCACTCAAAGTGAAATGGATGGTTGAAACCGCAGTGTCCACTTTTAACCCATTTACGTCCTTATGCTGACATTTGTTGCCATCATGCTCTGCCTGTTTTTCTACTCTTTATATTCCAAAACTGGCATGCTTCCCCTTGTTAGTGGGATAATGACTATTTTTTACATAACGCGATTTTACAAATGATGAAATTTTTTTTTATTACGCTGCCATTGATTGATACATGATTAATTAAGTGATCGGCGTTATATTTGCATGTATAATGACCTAGTAATTTTGGGCAGGGGTTAAACATATATTTTACTGGGTGGGGCATGTTAACTCCTAATGTGCAAAGAAAACGTGTACTTTAAACCACTTACACAATAGCTTGAGTGGTAATCTTTCTCCATTAAAGGTGATTCTTAGTTAACAAATGGTAAGTTGGTAACCCCTTTCGTAAAAAGAAAATAAAAGAAAAAGAGACGTGTACTTTTTTTGGGGTGGGGGATGTTCCGAACATTTCTATCACAAAAGGTTAATGTTGGTATGGTAAACGGAATTATCAGAATCGAATGCTACAAGAATAAATCATTCAGAAGGCTTAACACACGTTTATCCTATTGCGGAACTGATGTATAAATTCTAATTAAAAACACCCTATCATTAACTTACAAAGGCCACTTTCATGCAAGGTCGATTTCATGATTCCAAAGGACCCATATACAAATGAACGGATCCAGGATAAAGAAAAATAAATTAAAAAGAAAAAGAATGAATTACCTCTGACATCGTGTCGTGCACTGCCACTTTTTACACAACCTTTGACAACGCTTGGGTGGTTGCTATTCCACTCTTCCAAGTCAGAAATCTTCTAACAAGACGCTATATGGATTTTCATGAGGAAATCCAAAATAAACCCACATCATGAGAAGCCCCCGTTGGTAATAGCAAGGGAGTCACTGTTGCTTGCAAGTTCGAGCTTCCCGTTATATGAACAATTTTTATCGCTCAAATTGCAAATATACATGAGAATTCACTAGTCACTTCCGCTGCTAAGTCTATCTGAAGTCGAAAGATCAAAGGAGTGGATTAAATCATGGACACATATATCACAAGGCGGATGGATAAAAATGAATAAGAGTTATCGCAACACCTGATGTTCTTTTCCCTTCCATGGCTTCTTTCTTCCCTTGGCAACTTAAGCAAAGGAAAGGTCCATCCCACGGACGCAATTTTCCCGGGTTGGGCGCACCCTCATGTATTGAAATACCCTCCCCTGGTTTTATCTCTACTTGACACACTGCACACATAAACAACTTGAACATGTTGCAGAGTGGATATTTTGTATCTAACCTGCATTTCAGACAAACATGTTTTCATGTAAATAGAGACAACTAGAGGGCAAGCTGCTAAATTTGACCATTATTGTTACAAAACCAAACCTCTCTGAAAGCATAGCAGACCCTTCCTCAAACAATTCCTCTACCACATCTGGCTCCAAGTATTCTTTGTCAATATAAGATGATTCAGATGACTTTTTGCGAAACATGGACTTAAGCATTCCTTTTACTGGCTTCTTCGGTGGTGGTACAGGAGCAGGTGGCTTCTCCTGAGGTAATATATCAATAACGATGCAGGTTGTATCATCTCTAAGTCCCTTTGTTTGTAAAGCTTCCTGAAAATAGAAACGGATATCAGGACAAACTAGTGCAAACAAGGTATCTTTATGGTGTTGAAATCATGATTACTATTACACCCAACATGAAAACAGGCCCACTAAACGAAATTCACAAAATGATTCAAAATATGTACATTAATCATACTTTAACAATATGTGGTGCTGCAGCCTCTGCTGACATGCCACGACAACAATCAAGGGTCACTTCTGCAGGTAGAGCATCCCAAACACCATCACTGCAGATAATAAGCCTGCCTCCAGCAGTGGAGAGCTGAATAAACAGAAATAAAAGAAGGAGAAAAATAGAAATTAAACTCTTCACTCTTCAGGGAAAATTGTAAGGATTTACAGTAATATGACAAAAAAAAAAAGCAAGCAAACTTCATTTAAACTTTAAAAAAGCAACAAATAATCTTAGGAAACGACCGACAAATTCACAACCCCTCCACATAAGAATGTAATAATTTGGTCCACACAAATTTCTAAACCATCATGAGGTTAGCAAACACACTATGCTCAACAACAGATACACATCTTTTTGTGGGGGGGCGGGGGGAATTTCTCCACAGAAACATGAAAAGGTAGAATATCATGCTTAGAAGAAATTGTGCATACAAAACAGATGGAAAAGAATGTAGAATTAAACAAAAGCAGAGAAAGGAATTATATACACTCAAGTAACCTTATGAAGGGATGCAAGTGAATAATAACTAATCAACATAAGCCCAACATTGCTGTACACGCAAGACAGAGTAGTGACCAACCTTCACTTGCTTTACATAAGGTACAGGGACAATAAATTCACCAATATCCATATCACCAATAGATCGTGAAAGGCACAAGCCACCAGGCCAACATCTCAAAGGACCAACCTGAAAAAATCATTAATCTAATAAGTAATATTAATATTATTAATTCAGATGCAAATTTCTTCTAGAGAGAATATTGGTAAATTACAAAGGGAGATAAATATGTATCATCACATATGGTCAGTATAACACCAATAGTGTAAACAACAGTTTCCTCAACAGATTGTAAAAAATTAATGATATTTAATGAGAACTGATATGTTGACATGGTCCTCAAGTATCATCCAATGTAATCAACAAGAGTTCCTTGCCACTCGATTCTCCATGGTATGATAATGATTGACCTAGTTTACTTCTTAATCTTTGATTATGTTGTTTAACTGGCCAAGCACATGTACAAAAATTTGTTTCGCTAAAGGCATCAGATCCATGAACAAATAGTCCACTTCCTTTTTCTTTTGGTGGTGGTGGGGGCTGGGTTGTTGAAGCTTGTTAGGCAGTAAGTACCATCTGAGTTAAAAACGGATCACAATTAAAAGGGAATGTATACCTCTGCACCTCCACCTGTATTTAGCCGACCAACCTCACCCCCACTAGCGGTGATGCGTACCCTCCTGATGAAAGGAAAAGAAAGGGTAAGGCTGTGCTGTAACGGAGCAATTCCAAATAGTTGTTCAACAAAAACATTCCATTAACAACTTACTCCTCTTCATTGCTTTCTAGCCTATGATCTGCAGACAAGTAATAAATCCCACCTTCAGAAGGTTCAAGTATGCAACGGGAATCACCAACCGATGCAACTGTTACAACCCATCCTTCTATAATCACAAAGGTTACAGTTGTTCCTGATCTTTGTGCTGTAAAAGTGAAGATAATAAACACAAATCAAACATAAAACTTATAATAAATTCATAAATTCAAAAGTATAAGAACTATGGTCACAGCTCAGTTACACCAGCCTAATAACTACACCAGCCTAATAACTTAAATTACTAATTGATGTTCTTCAGCAACTATATATCTCCAATATATCAAAAAATAGCTGCACCAACTCTACTGTCCATACGAGTAAACAATATTAGACCATTCTCAGTCATCATGCACTATGCATTAGACAATGTCAAGGTTCAAGCGGCAGCAAAAGTAATACTATTAAAAATTTTATTGACATGGCCAATTAAACAGCCCAACGAGAGCTGAGGGGAAAAAACCTTTTAAACCTTTGGACAAGTGCTACAAAAGCTCCAAATGAATATACTATATCTATATCTAGAATCTCAAGCTGAACCGAAGCTTAACCTCAGGCCCTATACAAAATTGCTAAAGTGAAATAAAATTCATTAAAATTCCAGGAAGGGGAAACCACATAACAAAGATTTTCTGTGAAGGTGCCTACAAACTTAACTAGCTTTATCAAGGAAGTATGGAACTTTGGAAATTGCTTATTAAAAATGTCACAGGATATTTTTAAAAAAAATTAATTTCTGTTTGGAAATACTGAAATTTGGTTATCGTAATAACTTTACATACTCAAGCCAAAGCAATGTCACAGAATTAAAGCTAGCTGGAGCTGATATCTGAAACAAGCAAGTATTCATGTCCAGTGTCTAAACAAGCAAAGGAGTCCTGCCTAAACCATGTAATTCCAATATCCAGTTTCAAAAAGCCTTACATACATTGCGATGAAAAAATAAAAAGTCAGGCTTTCCAGCCTTGTTGAGGAACTTTCTCATCCAAGAACATTCACAATCAAAATTTTCAAAAATCAAAAGAATTGTGGCAAGATTATGATAGCTTTCCTTTCAAACAGACTAGTGGCAACCTTCAAACAGAGGTTAGAAAATAAGAAAAATATCACCAAGGTTTCAGAATATGGTCAAGATGTTCAGCGTACATCTGTGCAAAGCTTTTTTTTGTCCTTTTATTCTTTAACTTTTTAACTTTGAGAAGCCCTTAGTGATAGGTGACAACAAAAATGGGGAATAAGATTCCAGTTGGTGTACATGAATTTGCTCCCTAAACAAATAATTAATAGAGGCCAGAGCAAACACTACAAGGAATAAACTAGTCGTACCTTTCTCTTGAAAATCTTTATCAGTTTTTACAAAACCTGCAACCAAAGCCCTAGGCAACGCTGCTACCCACTCATCTCTGTTAAGATCTGGAGGAATCGCATTTAAAAACGTTATTTAGAAGATTCTCCTTAGCATAAATAGCAGCAGCAGATCCATTGTGTCCATCCAATAGCTGAAAAACTCTACATCAGAAAATGCCCCAGGAAGGAAAAAAAACAAAAAGCAGAAACTAGGAAAAGAAAGATTGTGTATTGAGTCATAAGCATTCAATGCATTAATGGCTAAAATCCTTCTTGTGATCCAACTAATATGAGTGAATGAGAATGAAAACTATAAGAGAACAAAACCACAATATGAAATCATTGCTGAGGGAAAAATACCGTGGCATTATATAGTCTGTTCACATCAACTAAACAAATAAAATCAGTGATATGGTCCTCCATGTTGATGGAGACATTATATGCAACTTGCTAAACTCTTTCCACAGTATAAGTCAGTTATGAACGAAAAAGTCCAGTACATCAAAGCACAAGCAGCCTAGTGGTTAAGGAGGAGTGCTCCCTGCCTTTCTCAGGTTAAATTCTCCTATATGCACCAGGCATAAACAAAAAGAATAAAACATCAAAGCATCAAATATAAACAAAATTACAATACATTGGATTATAAAACTAGCCAGTCAACATCCTGAAATCATTGTGCTCACAGGCATACTTTTCACTGAAACAGAAATCATTAGCATTTGTCATCCTTGCAATAAGATAGTTAAGCGGCAACGAAGATACTTAATCGTTTATTTTTTCTCATTCATTATGTCATGTCATATAATAATAACAAATTATTTGTGTAAAAGACGTCACACATTGACTTCTGATGCATCACATTAAAATCTGTTGTAAGTTATCCATCAAATCCGAATAGAAAACCAATGTGACCGGAAAAGCAAACATACCCCAAAAACAGAATAGGTAGAGACCCCATCTCCCACCACCCTTTGGCATTCCGTCTTTACTAGCGTGAAATCCTCCCCCTTCTTGCTCTGGCAGGCTTGGCCATGTACAATATCTGGTTTCTCAATTTTCTCATTTGCCAATTCACGCTTCAGAAGCACCGAAAGGGGGACGGTTTGGTGTTCACTCCTAGTAGACATTGTTCACGCCCGTCAACCTCAATTTTGATTACGACCTACAGCAGAAGAAGACCCGCCGCTTTAATCCTCCGAGTGCTATTACAACCAAATCCTAAATAAGGAAACAAACATATATTAATAAAACATCTTCATACTGTTTCCTTTTTGTTCAATTCCAATGCTAATCCAGCATTTCATTCATATAAATATCTAGAATCAGTAACAAAATCTACGCAGCGATAGAAAAGATCCTAATGTACACCATCAGGAGTTACGAATCATAAACTGTTTTTCTTTAAAAAAAACAAAGAAAGTATCTATACCAGTTGCCTGGAATGAAAAAACAAGAAACATCGCTGATCGATCAGACAAAAAAATCCAATTGCTAGAAACACGGCAATGAGGGAGAAATTTGCAAAAGTCGGAGGTTAGGATGTTAAACGTGGAGGAATAAAAATATGAATCGCTATCCTAATCAATGATTTAACAAAAGCAGAAGTTGGATGACAAAAACAGGAAAAAGAAAGGGAAGCGGAGAAGGAAAATTTACAGGAAGATGAAAGAATGGAGACAATGGCGATCACGCGCGAAAATGTGGAGATACGGAGAATTGGATTGGTCTCTGTGATCGAAAAACGCGGATCCCAGCGTGGTGCAAAAATTCCATTGTCGATAGAAAAAGGCTCTCGGAGAGAAAATGCGCAAACCAAACCAATTTTCTGTGTCTATTTTTTTTTTTTTCTTTAACAAACGATGACATGGCAAAACGCTCCGTTTCCATCGTTCGGCGCCACGAGCCATTTCAGAGCCAGCGAACGTATAGCCCGCGCCATAGATTAGGATAGGCCCGGTCAACATCATTGTCTTTGACTCTTTACACTTGCGGCGCTCCGTGAAGCGTTTGATGAAGCATTGACTCACTTGATGTTCCGATTCCATACATACCAGGTATTTGATTTTTTTTTTAACTATTTAAGTAATTTATTAAATATTTATTAATTATTATTTTTAAAAATAAATATTTAAAAATTTAAAAATAAAATTAATAATTGATAAATATTTAAAATATTAAATTAAATATGATATAAAAATATAGATATTAAAATATTCTCTCAAAATATAAATCATCATTATTTTATTATAATATTTTTTAATATTTTTATCAGTACTTTTTTATTAAATAGGTATTAGTATCTCCAATTATTAGTAAAAAAAATTAATAAATATATATAATTTATTAGATAAATAATTAAATTAATTACAATTAAAAATAAATTATATACAAATATATTATATTATGACTCATTAAAAAGATATCGATACATTTATTAAAAACAAGAAAAAAGAAGAAACTTCCGTATTATTTTTTATATATAAATATAATTATAATAGTATCATCTTATAATAGTTTTTAGGATATCTATTTATCTGGTCCCTACACTTTCTTGCTGAGGTGATTGGCTCATCATCTCAAACAAATTGCTTAAAAGTTAAAATATGCATTTAGTTGTTTTTTTTAATCGTTTTTCTTCATCCGAATTAGGCCAGATGGACGCAGTTATAAGCAACAAGAAGTCTACAACCCCATTTCGATACAGGAGAAAGAGGGAATATTATTGATGAAGATAAAAAAAATCGTGAAAGAAATTTTAACAAATAAAGAGTTTATCCGGCCTGTCATTTTTCAAATACAAAAATGCGTAGGCCTGTTTGGTTTCTCTTTTCAAAAAATAGTCTCCTATTTTTAAAAATAAAAATCTTATTTAATCTAATCATGATTTTCGAAAACAATTAGAACAATTATTATTGTCTTTCTTTTAATAATTTTTTCAATTATTAAATAAAATAAGTATTAAATATTTTTTATATTTTTAAGTTATTATATATCTTATTTTTTATTTAATATTTATTTTATTAAGTATTAAAAAATTATTAAAAAGAAGTTTTAGCATAATATAGCATTACTCTAAAGTTTATTATCCAAACATGTTATTATATTTTATTTTTTTTAAGTTTATTTCTAAAATAATTCATCCAAACATACTTTTTTTTTTAGTGATTTTACTTTGAAAATTTGTTTTGAAGTTATATCTTATATTCTTATAAAACAAATTTTGAAAACTAAAAAAACAAAAATAGAAGTAGAACTAGAACCATTGGAAGGAATGGTTGCATTTGCATGAGCCGTGGGGCCATTATAGAGGCAGTGGAGTGGAAAAACTTTATATTTATCCATTAATTAATTCCAACCTAAACCTTTGAATTACGCAATTTGGAGGACCCGCAATTATCGGCGCCAGCTATAGTTATCGCTGGGAACGAACCAGTGCCACCTCGTCCGTGCGCGCGCGTATCACACAGCCAATAGGAGCCGGACAAACAAGGGAGTTAATTTCATGTGATTTTTAACATGATTATGTCATATGACAAAATCTTCGCTTTTATCTTTTTCTGGTTGATTCTTCTATCCTGTGAAAAAACTCCACTTCAAATCTCACATCGAGCGAGATTGATTAATTCATTGACTTGGATTATGTTGGAGCAAGTCATCAACAATAGCAGGCGCGTGACGGCTTAAAAATATAGAACAAATCGTGTGAAACGAGTCAAGTATGCATTACTTAAAAAATGTGTAATTCATTGCTAAAAAGTTAAAATGTTTTTATGATAAATTTTATAATTTAATTTTAATTTATTATAAGTATAAAAAATTTTATATTATTATTTAATAATATATATTAAATCATTATAAAAAATTAAATAAAACATTAATTATTTAAAAAATTAAATATTAAATAATATATTATTAGATGATAATAAAAAAATTTATATTAATAAATAATTAAAATTAAATTTTAAATTTTATTTGCAAAATTTGTACAATAAATTATTCATATAATTTTAAGTCAAAAGTAATATGTAATTTGTGATTTGAACTTATCATATTATAAGTAAGATTTATTTGAGACACAATTTATTTTTACTGTATTAAACTCAATAATTAATACTAAACTTAAAAGGTGTGAGAGTAAAAAAAAATCACTAATCAATAATCAGCCTCCGGAAAATCAACAAAAACGATGGCTAACTTTTCATGGCTCAGTCGCTCGTGGCTGGGCTGAGTCGCTGGCTATCTTGTTACAATGAAATTTGATGACTGACGCGAGGAGAGTAGACCCAACGCGAAGCAGTACCCACAAAGTGTTTTTTTATGATTTGATTTTAGGCGTAGGAGATGCTCCAGGAAAGGACTTGTTCTTAGTTGTACTTGTACATGCTTTTGCAAGCTGTAAGCATCCACCCAAGTGTTGCTATCAACTACCAAAATTCAAATCCGCGTAGTCCTGGACAGCTCACTGCACCCCATTACTTGCGCTACTTTCAAGCATTGTACCCAAAATCAATGGGGCTATGCTCATTTTCTTCCTATTATTAACTATTATTCCTTCGTTTATTTTTAATCTATCAGGTAAAATAATTTTTTTAAAAATCTATTTTTAAAATTTTTAAAAATATTAATTAATTTTTTAATTTTACTTTTATTTTTTAATAAAGAAAAATTTAATAAATTAAGTAAAATTAAAGAAAAAATAAAAAGATAATTTAATTATAATAAATGATATTTTTTATAATTAAAATTATTTAATAATTTTTTAATCATTATATAATTATTTACACGATAGATAAAAATAAAGAGATAATGCAATATAATTCTACTTGTCTTCCACGCAGGGTCACGACCGTGTCAAAAACACATTAATTAATTCATTCATTAATGATTACACCCACTCACGTTATATATGAATTGGATTAGAAAACACAGGTCTTTTTTCTTTTTTTTGGTCTGAAAAACACATGATCTTGACATGTTGGAACATGCTCCAGGTTGATTTCTGGTCTTGCTTTTAACTAAAAAAAATTCGGCCCGGGGTTTGGGCTTGAAGTCAACAAGACGACGCTGTATTGTGTTAAAGATTAATTTATTTTGTAATTAGAATAATTTATAATTAAAATTTTATTAAAAAATCTCTTAAAAAATAGTTTTTTTTATTCTTAAACATGCACTCTTTCACAGGAAAGATCCAACTTTGCAAACCGTTATGATTTATTTTTTAACTTTTCTTTCCTCCTATGCCTGAACTTTGGAGGAGAAAAGTTTTTATTTTTTAAATTAGTTTCCTGTGCTTTTTCCCCTTAATTCAAACTAAAGGATTGTGTTTACAATCATCAAAATAAAATTAATTTAATTTAAAAATTAATTCTTATATTTATAACTCTTTGTAAAAAAATAAAATTTAATTTGATTTGCAAATTAAATTTTACATTTGTAATATTTTAAAGATGATTAAAATTTATTTTATTTTAATAATTTACTTTATTACTCTTACTTAAGTTAAATAAGTAAATAAATTAATAAAGATATAATTATCAATTAAATTAAAATTAAATCAAATCAAATTTGATTAGATTAGATTTTTTAGTACACATAATTTTTTTTTAATAAGAAGACTAGGTCAAGGACCCAAAACAAAAGGAAAAACTACACAAAAATGAATCTATCAGAGCTAACTGCAGATAAGTCTAGGAACAAGGAAAGATCAAGCCAAGGAAGGACTTGTTGGAAGGTAACTAGACCATGATCCTAAAAAACGGTCGTGCTCGGCCAAGGAATCTGCACAAAAGTTGGCTTCTCGAGTCCATTAGGCCGACCAATCAAGGTGGTGCAACAGAGACAGAATTTCAGTGACCAGAGTATTGGGATGTAGGATATCACAACCTTTGTTAATCAACTTTTTAAAGAAGTGCAGCAATGACTTCCCAAAAGCCACATAACTAAAATTTAATAAATTTTTAAATTAAATAAATTCCAATATTATAACGTTCAAAACATAAAATTTTATTTATAAATTAAATCAATTTTTAAAAATTATCATTTTAAATATATTTCTCTTGATATTATCTTGCAGGGACATTAGGATGTATATGTTCTTTTTTTTTCCTTGTTAAATTTAAAATTTGATGTCTTATGACCATATTAGCAAAAATCACTACAATTCCTATTTTTTTTTCATGAAGGATATCACATTTACAAGCTCTCAAAATATATTTTTTATTGCCACTCCAGGCTCAGAAAGAATAAGTTTATGAGACGGTTCAAATAAATCAAACCTTATAAGAATACTTCTGGTTCACACCAAAAATATATTTCCTTTGTAAAATTTACGTTTAGAAAGAGGTTAGTTGCTTAATTATATTACTCACTCCTTAGTACTTATACAACAGCTGATGTAGGATGTTATTCTTTCTGCCTCTTATTTCACATACTATACTTTGGAGAAAACATCAACCTTCAAACTCATCAGAGAATTCTCCACCTGAAACTTCTGTCAGTCAGCAATCCTACAACCTTGAGCGCCGAATGCATTTTATAGGATTAAATGGAGCATGCCTCCTTGTACCAGTAAATGGTCCTGCATTCCTGGAATTTGACCTGATATCCCAATCATCAACATTCCTAGGAACACAAACCTCAAACAATATTTGGCCAAGAACCCCATGCGCATTGATGCTTCCACGGCTTGGCAGATGAATCAAACCTTCCTTGTGTTCATCTGGCATGGAGCCAACATCTTTACCCTCGTAATACTCCAGAGAACCAGGCGACAGATCATCACTTGGAGCAACAGCAAAACCCTGAAAACTAGCAGAGGTTGCTGCTGCTTTCCTCGATTCACAGTTTGGGTAGGAGATTTCATCTCTTGTTCCCTCTGTGCACAGTCTCTCATCTTCAACTCGTCTATTTCTCTGAGAGTAAATTGCAACTGCCTTGCCCAGGATCTCAGTGACGGCAGCCTTGTAATCAATTGGATGATGCCGATAATGACCTGTGACAAATTCAAATGTAGGTAATACATTAATCCCTGGTCTGAAAACACATATTTGAATATTAGAAGTAAAGCACACAAACTTAAAAAAAAATATTGATAAAATAAGAGAATTTAGGAAAAAGAATACTAGAAAAATAAAGAAAGAGAGGAGAAAATATAGGGTGTAATTTCTTAAAACAGGTTATTTTATACTATTTTAATCAGTAGTAGAGATGACCAGGCTTTGCACTCAAAATATCTGGCATGAAAAACCAATTTTTTTCCCTTTGTACACAAACACAATGAAAACTATCATATCATCTACCAGCCAAGATTTAAACAAAATAAATTTTTTCGTATTTCGCATGGTTGCAGACTTTTAGTTGGATGCACCCTAGCATGCAAACTTGTGTTGGAATACTAGGAATTTTAAATGCAGATCTTAAGGGAATGTTGGAGTGCCAACTGTACCAAAACTATACATCTTAAATGAGAGTTATTACTGTATCCCAAGTTTTTTTCCTTGGCACTGGTACACGGTAAATGTTTGGAGTCCACTAAGTATAACCAAATAACTAATAAATGCTTGATAACTCACCAAGGTACCAGCGCCTAGGAAAAAAATGTGGATAACCAACTGATCCCCTCCTTAAATAGGTTGCCTGTCTCTGCCAGGATGTTGATTTGATGTAAAATGTATATATAAATAACTTTCAGTGTAACAGATTAAAAGAAACAAAATGCCTTCCACAGAAGGCATGTACCCATAGTTTCGCACTGAGAATAACCAGATATTCCCAAAATGAGTAGGCATATTAACAGTGAACATAGCATAAACAAAAGTTTAATATATGCTGTTATATGTTAAAGTACAAATCACGATAGGAGCTTCATAATTTAACCAGGCATCTGTCTATCAAGTAGAATCTTATTATCCCATCCATGTGTTATTAGATAAAATCAGTCAAGATACTGACCGACATGAGGAGAGGCACTCCATTTTACCAATTTAACATCAGCCCCTAGGTCTTTCAGTCGTTGTACAAAATTTGAAATAACTTGAAAAGGAGCAAGATCATCATTTTCTGAACATAAAATGAGATATGGGGCCTGCATACTCTGCAAAAGAACATTAATTGTTAACCAGATAATTCAAGAGACCTAATAAATAAAAGAAAGAGGTAATATTTTTATCCAATTAGATGTCATGTATTATTGACTACTTACAATGGTGGAGTAAAGAGTTTGCCAATAGTCTGCACGTTGAGATTCAAATCTGCTGAGGAAGAGAGCATCCAGACCAGATGCTATGCCATTTGCGACCCACGAAGCAAATCTTGGTGGATGGGACATTTTTAAAACGGTTGGGTGTAAAAGAAATCGAACACCCAAATCACTGGTAAAATCAACTGGACTGGAATCATAAATATAGCCAGAAATACAGTCTCTAACAAGCTGGTAGTCATCCTGTGCCATGAAAATAGTTTAAAAGCAAAAACTATCAGCGAAAAGTTACACAGACAAAAAACCAACACCCAAGATACATAAGTTCATGTTATAAGAAATTGACCAAAAATACTCTGCAAAAAGGAATACAGGATCAATTAACTTATGGAACATAGAATAGCGAGGTTGGGCTTCAACACTATGTCTTACATCTCATTTCACACATGCACATGATTTGAGAAAATTTAAGGCACTGATGAGTTTACTAATTACGCAATCCATATAACTCAATCATCCCCTAAACTGCATGTGGCAGAAAACATACCATATTATACGCTTCACACTTTCCACCAATTATCTGGATAAAAGGAAAATAGAATTGTCAGAACAAAGAAATTCTTATAGCATGATGATTGAAAAATAAAAACGAAAATAAAAGAAAATAACTTTGACATGTACTCACCCAAAAAATAATAATAATAATAACAGATGGAAGGTCAAAGTATGGAACAGAATACCTGAAGAACTTCCAACATACAAGCTTTTGCACCACCTGAAAAAGATGCAAAGACAATGGGACAAGGCCTAATTTTCAGCACCTGCATATTGAAATACAAAAAGCAGTCTTTTGTAAGCTTCAACCTATGCATCAAATTTTGACTAAATTCAGAGGTATACAAAATTCAACAGTAAAATAATCAGTTTGTAGTCTTCACTTCAGACTACTTTACTCAGGACCTACACAATGTGGGACACAAACCAAAAAATAGATGTTATGATTATGTTTTTGATCATCCACACTCACTTTTTCTCAACACAAGATCATAAGACCAATTCAAAATTTATTGAAAAGGATTTTAACTAACTTGAATTCAAATTACTGACCTAAAAAAGGGAGAACTACAGTAAAACTGACCTCAACAAGTTCATTAAGAATATCAACAGCAAGAATTGTGGCTTTGTCAGGGAAGAACCTGCAAACAATAGCAATTTTATAATCAATGCATCCAGTATACAGTGACTCGTGCAAAAAGTTACAGTATCAATGGCCCAATCTCTTTGAAAAACAAATAAAATGCCAAAGCATCTGCAGGCCATTTTACCAAACAACTAGAAAAAGACTTCAATTAAAACCATTTAGCAAACTCTGCATTAGTTCCTTATGCTCAATAAAGCCCCTGAAGAAGAGGTTCAAACATTTGAAGATTAATAACTATACACTTGTATCCCAATTGTCATTCTGCATATATCATCCTTTTCTTGCCAGTGAAAGTTATGAAAACGACAAGGAACTCAGTCTTTCTTAACTACATGCACATAGCATTGTCATAATGCACATGCACCCATTATACATTAAGAGAAAATTCAACTCTCCCACTTTCTGTTGTAAATTTTCTAAATAATATATATAAACAATATAGAAAATCTAAAAGATATTGATCTTCAGGCTGCAGTGGTAAGTGGATATCAATGTACAAGTTAGAGCAGAGAAGTTATTGTGTCAGTTGATGTATTTAAGAGGCATAACCAAGATAACATTAGTGCTTTAGGGTTAGGCAAGCCAGATATAGAAAGGGAACAAAGGAGGGAGAACGGTGGTTACCCAATACAGCAAATTTGAACTCACATATTGAGAAATTGAGAATGGCAGACGAGTGAATTCCATCCAATAGAAGAGTAAAGCTCCACGTATCTGTTCACGTGCTTCTCCTCGCTTGACATCCATGCGAACACCACGACTATCCCTTCTACTTTCTCAGAAGCTAGCTTTCTTCCCCAATAAAATCTACCACCAAATCCCCACATTTCCCCTCTCTTTCTTCCACCAGGAAATAAACCGAAGAACTCCAAGCATTAAATTTCTACAGAGTTAACAAGAAAAAGTTCGAAAATTTGCGGTAGATCAAATTGGATTGAGATGAAATGAAGAAAGTTTACTTGAGAGCAGAAGGGTAAGGGGCAAATCAAATGAGCAGCAGATGTAGACAGCAGATACATATACAATTCCACTTTCTCTTCCTCTCCGTCACTCTCGCCGTTTTACATATATGGGTCTATAGGCAAAAGACAAAACCAGGGTTGGGAGTTATCGAACTGCGGAGCGAGCTGGTTTAAGGTTTTGCAGCGGTCACGAGTTTGATTTTCCTATACTATTGGTTCGCAGTCACACTTCAAACACTTTATTTTTATAATAGCTGCAGCGTCCAGAGACGCAAAGCTCATGGAATGGAAATTTTGGGATGAACGCAAGCACAAAGTCAAACAAAATATGCTGTTCTGCTTTTTTTTTCCTCCTTTATTGGTGAAGATGCCGTTCTGTTTTAAACACGAAATTGTTTTTCCATTTTCGTTTAAGTTAAGCAGATGATGACGATGATGATAATATCGTATGCTTGTCGTTATCTTGCTCCACCATTCCATCGGAGGCTGTTCTACACTTATACGGAAAGTTCAGCTTTAGTAGTTAAAAATATTATATATACATATTTATTTTTTTATTCAATTAATTATTCCTATTTTTTATAAGTTTTATTAATGTTAGGATACATATAAAAAAATAAATATTTAATATTTAAAATTTTAAAACATATTTAATTTTTTTATTTTTTATTTCTTTAACATGTGTGTTCGAATAAAACCTTTTTTATTTCTTCGATTCTTTTCCACCTAACCATATGTGAGAAATTAGAGAGAAAGTTTATACCGAGCATCATTATTCCTTTAATAATTGACGGACAGCAACCAATAGGATTGAATAAAAATGTTATACATATACAGGCTTTTACCGGTTGGAGAAATTTTTTTTTATAACATTAAATATTGGATTTAAATTTTTTGTTTCAATGGGATTATAACATTATATTTAACTTTGAATTTATTGAAAGTGACATCACTTTTCTATATTAATATTTTAGTTGCATTTCAACCGTTCTATTCTACACACTCATTTTTTCAAGTCTTAGACTCCTAATATTTTCGGTCTTTTTTTTTTGTTCTTTTCAGGTTTCATTCCCCACGGGTTTGTTAGACTCTTGAAGGATTACCATCGATTACTTATATTTTTTTAAGTATTTATATAAGTTAATAAATATTTATTAATTATTAATAAAATTTAAATATTTATTATAAAAATAATAATTAATATATATTTAATAACTCATTAAAAATATTGATATTCAGGAACTAAAAATATTTATTTATTTATATCAAGAAAGAAAAAAAAAAGTATGCAAGTTGCTCAGTGTAAGTTTTTTTGTCTTGTAAAATGAAAAATTATCTTTTCTTTCAAAAATTATCTCACAAAAATTTTAATTATAAATTATTTTAATTATAAAATAAGTTTTTTCAAACACTTAAATCTATTCGAAACAATTTTGCTGACCAAAAAATAAAATTTTCTTCATAGAACTAGTTTGAAAATTCAGATATTTTAGTCTTTCATGGGCAATGAGCTTCAGATCATTTGATTTCCATTTCATAAACACTGCCTGTGTCAATGTGCATGACGCCAAGATCATTAAGTGCATATTTGGCATAATTTTTTTTAAAAAATTATATTTTTTAAAAAAAATTAAAAAAAATTAATTATAAATTATTTTATTTATAAAATAAGTTAATTCAAATATAAAAAATTAAAAAAAATTAATTATAAATTATTTTATTTATAAAATAAATTAATTCAAATATATACTAAATTTTTTGACTCATTATTTCAATACCCATTGCGGTACTGTTTTTTTAACCCTTATTGATTAACAATAAATTGAAATAGGCTTCTTTTCAGGCTATAGAGAAAAAAGTTATGTACATGGATGGGAGAAATTATGGCTTTACTGATTTAATTTATTCACAGCCATATAATGATGTGGATACCTATTATGCTTGCCCCAGCCCCGGGGCTTGATCCGGTGACTTCATGATACATTCCTTCCACGCCACCATTAACATCACCAATACCAAGAAAAGTTTTGGCTCTGCTTCATCAATACGACTACAAAAACAAAACAATCATCCTCCTCTGTTTCTGCTTCATTCAGAGCCCTTGAGGCAAAATCTTCGGTCATAGCCTTCTTAGATCCAAAGCCACACATTAGAAGAGCGAAACCACATCTGGCTCATTGATGCAAAGAAAGTGAATCTCCAATACACAATAGATTCAAACACACTCATTTTCCTGTCCCTAACACTATTCCCAAGGTCGACATTAGATCAAGCTAAAATACAGCAACTAAGGAATCAAAATTCAGCCTCTCAGACATCATCTATGTGCAGTTGTGAACCCTAAAACTTTTAGAGTTACCTAACTAGCTAACCAACTTCAAAACAGGGAAAATGAAGAGTATAACTGCATACTGGAAAATCTGATAGTTAGATTAAGGTTCAATAAACCAACGACATATATCAGACTAATGCACTTAAAATTGTTTCGTCACAGAAAGATTGAAGTGACAGAGGAAACAGTAGCTTTAGGTATAATGTATCCTTACTTGAGGCTGCCATAAAAGCCTCAATCAGAAATTGGAAATGTTTCTTTACACACCAATTTATTTACACTAAATCCTATATCTTATGGTTTTATTATTCAAAAAAAATAATATAAAAATATTGTAATAAAAACACTTTGCAAATAACATTATTATTAAAGATTAGCACATGTTTGTGTACGCAATTCAATATTTCTTTTGCACCTCAAACATAATTCTGCACTGTGCAGCGTCATTTTGGACACTTGCAGATTGTTTGACTATTCAACATCAGAATGAATTTTCTGCCTTGAATGGCGTAAACCATGTTGAGGGTGAATATAATTCAGAGTTGGTGAAGTGTACTGTTAAAGTTTGATTTCCTGAATTTGCCTTCACTTGTAGCATTTGAATGTTATTTTAACTTTTATACTCTTCCTAGTAATTTGACACCTAAAAGTAATTTTACTTAACACTATCCAAATAAAAATCATTTTTTTAAAATTAATTATTCTTAGAAGTAACCCTCTACCAATCATCCAAACACACTTATTATTTGCGTGGGGGAGCGAATGAATTTGCTACTTCTTGAGGTTTGCATCTCTATCATCATTGCAAATGGGAATATTTTGAATTGTTGTTGCAATTCAATAGATGTTCATCGTTATATTTTACTTGTTTCATCCTATGAAATTCAAATTTTTCAAAAATTGCTGCTACACCTAGTATGACATGGTGAAGACATAAGAAACGCATGGGAAAGCAATTTTTTTTTTTTCCTCCGAGTGCTTTCACATGGAGAACATCCAAGAAACAACTAAACAGGGGCAAGCAAGCAAGCATTTATAGAAGAGTAAACTCTTATTTTTGTCCACTAAAATACAAATGTCATCACTTTATTTTTTAAAAATTTTTATCATTAATTTAGTTCCTGAATTTTAAAAATATTATCAAAATTATTTTTTTATATACGAATAGGGATCAAATTGACAAAAATTTAATGATTGATAAATTAAATTGATAACTATTTTGTATAATTGAAGAATTAAATTAATAATATTTTTTAATTTTTGAAAAACTAAATTGATATTAATATTTTTAAATAACTAAAATAATGATATTTTTTAAATTTAAGAATTAAATTGATAACAAAAATTATTAAAAGATCAAAATAATAACACTTATATATTTAAAAAATTAAAATAAAAATTTACTCTCTGTACAAAAATGATAAGAACGGAAAGGGAACCAGACCATAGCGTGAGAATCCATATATACATGATTTTATATTAATTTTAAAATGATTTTTAATTTTAATTTCATTCAAATTATTTTTAAAATATTAAAATATATAAATAAAATTTATTAAATTTTATAATATAAATAAATAAAATATTATATGTAATTTATTTAGTTTTAGTCGAGTTTATCTACTTCAAATGCTTGGTCTTCGAACTTGACTCAAATTCATAATTAACTTTTACATCACATTCAAAACTTAACAACATCGAAATTCAAGTGAAGTAAAACACATAAAGAACATATAGAGAAAGACAATAAAGTTGAATAATGTAGAAGGAGAACAATTGAATATGCATAGGTAGCGTCATCATGCATGTGACAAGTTTAGCATCTATTGATTAAATGATTACAATGTGAACTACTTTCTAGAAGCTTAAGAATTTGAAACAAAAAAGTAAATTAAAAAAAAACTGTAGTTGTATAACAAGGACAAACTTCTAATCGTCCTACAAATTAAGGGTGTAATTGGGTCGACTGGGATCAAGTTTAAAAGAAAAATAAAAACCAAATTAACCAATTAAAATTGGAGCAGGTTGAGAAAAAAAATGCTGTCAAGTGAGGTGAGTGGGTTGACATTTAGTTCAAATTCTATATAACGAGTTGAAAATCAAAATCTTATAACCAATTAGATCGAATTTGGTCAAGTTAGACAAAAATCAACCTAAATCACCCTAGGTGATCATACACTTTTATAAGTTGGTTTGAGTAGGGTTGATAGTGGATCAATCAAATTTAACCAACGTGTGGCGATGAAAAATGTAATAAATAATATATAAAACATAAAATATTATTTTATTTTTAAAGTATGCTTTTATACCAGTTTTTAAAAATATATTTCATTTATAATTTAATAATTAATTTAAATATAAGTGTATAACTTAATTATTAAATTAATTAAACTCGTTTCACATTGTTATTTTGCCATTAGTTTTAAGGACTAATGTTAGAATAATTTAAATAATTTAATAACTTAATAACTTAATCATACATTTAATTTAAAAATAAATAACTACAAGTGCTTTGTTGTAATGAAAGTATATTATGATATCAGGTAAACTTTATTTATAATGTCAAGATCTTTACCTAATTATCATCTTTGATTTGAAAAATTAGTTTCATGGTTATCATTGATCAAAAATTAAAAAATTTTAAAAATAAATAAATTCTAAGTAAGTTACATTTTAAAAAAATAATAGGTTGCTTTACTGTATTAATATAAAAAAGTATAGGATGGTTGGTTGAGGTAATTTAATCAACTATCACACCATTAACAATCCCATGCAAGACAAAAATAGTAAGAGATAGTACTGTATTCTATATGGTCAAATGACTTCGAGAATTAATAATTTGTTGGTAGTTGAAGATAATAAATTTAAATTCACGATAACATTGCAAAAACATTTATAATAGCAAATGCTTAGCTGTTGTCCTCATTTTTTTTTAAATTGCCGCTGTCCTATATTTTTAATAAATTAACATAGAACATTCTCAAATAATTAAATAGGAGTCAATCACAAAAGAAGAAAAGTATGAAAGTAATAATGTTATACGGTAAAAGAAAATAAAATGTATTATAAAATTAATCTAAATTTAATAATAATTATTGAATGAAATAAAAATAATAAGAATCACTTACTTATGTAAGAATTAATAAACATATTAAATTACTCTATCAAAAATTTTAATTAAAGAATTCTGATTATATAATTTTTTTTTTAAAAATTTAAATCATTTACACCCTTAATTATACTCTTAATTAGATTATAATTGAATAATTATAATTAAAAATAATTAATAAATATTATAAATATATAAATAAAGAATTATTTAAAAAAATAAATTTAAATTCTCTCCATATAAAGTATAAATGATAATCATTTAATAAATTTATAATTAATTATTTATGTATTTATATTTCGTTAATTTTTTACTCAATACCTATAAAAAAATTCTAAATCAAAAGGATGTGAATGCATTTTCATTTCTAGATACGGCGCACGTTAGCCTCAAGCAGCCGGCCACGCAGACGTTAACCACGAGCGCATTTTAGCATCACCACCATCAATGATGACGGAACCACCGATTTGATTAGGTGATCCAACTAATTCCCACCAGCTCAGACAGAGGGCAAGCTTACGTTAATGTGACAGTGCCAAATTTGCAGAGCAAGAAAATCACTCAATCGCAAGTTCGTGGTGTAAACTTGGAACTTGGGTGGCGCTGGAAAGACGTCAATTTTGAGTTTTTGCGATTCGTCGATCTGATTGGGTTTGGAGGCAATCTCAGACTCAAATTTTGAAATCGCAGCCTTTTCGGTTTTCAGATAAAGAAAAAGAGAAAGTGGGCGATGGTGGAATGAGGATAAAGGAAAAGAAGAGAGGGACATGGCGAGAGGGGTGTGGGGGCTTCAAGGAAGAGGGAAGTGGGTTTGTTCGTACAAGAAAATCACACTCATAGTTTGCTTTTTCAACATTGCTGTTGCTCTCTACTTTCTTCGCGCTCTTTATGCTTCGCTTTATATCTACTCCGGTAACGTTTCGCGAAACAGTAAGTCATATCAATCTGGGAATGGGATTCTTTGAGGATGCCTTTGTTTGTGAACTGTCCCTCTCTGTTTCCCTAAATAGAGAAAAGGGGGAACAAAAGGTTTCTGCTTGAGTTTTTATGGTAAATTTTGAACCTTGCTTATGCGGGGATCCTAACAAAAATCCAGTCTTGCTTCGACTATTTCTCAGCTTGCTGTGCTTCTTTGAACCTCAATTTTCCCCCATTTGTGATTTGTTATTTGTTTCTATTGTCTTTTCAGCTGTCGTGTATAGCCCAGATCAGATTAGGAAAATGGAAGAATCATTCCAAATCCGCAAGCAATACAAACCGGTGGAGTTAATTAAATGGGTAAGAACCGTTTACACCTGGCTCGAGTAATCACTTCCTCAGATGCTGACCTCAAGTTAATATTATAAAACCGTTGTGCAAAAGGTGAAAGCGTTAGAAGGGGAGTTTTCAAGTGAAAATGTGGCGGTTGAGTTGCCTCACCATTTGAAACAGAAAATAATTGATGAGATCTTGCAGAGACTAAGGAGCTTAAATTCTAGTAGCACAGACATGGCCCAGGACATTGCTAAGGAGCGAGGTGAGTGCATGCATGTAAATTGCGTTGATAACAATACATTATTCATTGAATAAATATTAAGAAGCAGTTTTTGTGTTGATAATACTCTTTTCGTTAAACTCAGAATAACAAAAGGATGTTAGGAGCTATCATCTTTACCTGGTCAATTTCATTTGTGGGAGGTGGGAAAGTGCACGGTTTTACTGTTGCTTGCTTATCAAGTTTTATGTATTATATGGGAAAATACCAAATTCAAAGGCCAGAGGGTGTGTTGACTGGACAAGTGCAAAAATAATTTGAATATTGGTAGGTCAGAGTGTACCATCTTAAGTACCATATTCTATCATGAAGTGTAAATTTTAATTTAAAATTAAATGCTAGATTAAGGGTGAGCCTTGGTTACTGGTTCTAGTTGCGGAAACAGTCTCTTCACTCATGGGAGTAAGGCTGCACACATTTGACTCTCCCCATATCCCATAATGATGGGAGCCTCATGCACTAGGCCACCCTTTAAATTTATATGCTAGATTCCAATTCCTAAGATTTTGGGTATTCTGCTTACAGTTAGGTTTCAGATGTTACCACATGTTGCTTTACTGCACTGTATTAAAGGGTACCAGGTCAACTGTCATGATTAATTTTATGGAACCATTAGACCTATGGTGAAAATATATTTTCTAGTTTGTATTGTTTTCCTCGCTTAGGACATCTCAAATTATTTCAAAGCAGCTATTGATGACATAATTTGGATTTCAGTTTGCAAATTCTTTATCATGTTTTAAGGGCATAAGAGTACTTTTGCTGTAGATGAGCAAATATATCAATGGGATAAGGTGTTGAAGTTCCCATCCTGGGCATGGGTTGCACCTCATATTGCTCAAATAACATTAGCTGTCTCAATTCTTAATATTTATACATAATGGATTTGATTTTCTAATTTACTGGATCAGATGTTTGCTTTCGTGACAGTTGGGGCTGAGTCCCGATGAAAATTACATGCTTATAAATGTTTCTTCACTGTAAATTATTCTGGATACAACATAATCTTAAAAACAGATGAGTGATGTACTTTGGCTTGGGGAAATTGGCTTTGTACTTATTTTATTTGCAAATATTTGCATTCAAATCTTATGGATGAATACAGCTAAATTGACAAAAGATATGATTTGCAATGTTCTTATTTTGGGGTGAGGCTTCAAACATGGGATTGCTTGTAGCTATAGTTGCTGATACTGAACCGTTCCAGCAGTAGCCCTAGCAACTACAACACTATCTCCACCTGCAATGTCATAGCCACAATTGCCTTTGCAACATAAATGGGCTTTTATCCTTGCTGCCTTCAGGCTTAGTTTCATTATAACATGATCAATTTCATCACAACGTAGCAAATCACTTCCTCATGAAAGTGTATACAGGCGCTACATTACTCTCAGTCTGTCACAACATTGCACCAGCATGCTAATAGAACTGGACCAGTAGCAAAAGAAAAGAAATGGCAAGATTGCAATATTATTTTCCTTACCCACTAGAGTAAGGACTCACACTAGGCCTTATAATACCCACAACTAGCATTTCATCAACTAGTCGTTCAATTTTCAACCTTTTGATAATGGGGGTACCTATACGGCCTAATATTAGGAATTGTAGAACCCTCGTTCAATGGAATGACGTGGTCATGCCTTCTAGATGGGGGTAGGCCCTTGGGTTCCCGAAAAACATCCTCAAAATCTTGCAATACAGCATCAACATCTGCAGGTATAACAACTTCTGCTGCTGTCAAGCTTGTTAAAGCCATATACTCGATATAGAACCCTTGGCCCTCATCATGCAGAGCTTTGAGCATTGACTTTAAGGAAGCCGCAGACTTTGACAAGGATGGCTCCCCTCGAATGGTCATCCATTTCCCTCCAATTCTCATTTTCATAGTAAGGTCCTTAAAGTTAGCCCTTCTCTCTCCTAACCCCTCCAACCAATCCATCCCTAAAACCATATCAGCACCACCTAACCCAAACAGAAAAAAAATCTTGCTGGATATTCATGTCTATCACTCCTTGGCAAGCTCCTTTGCACTTAACCTTGTGGCCATCCCCCACTTCCACAAAATAAAATGGGTGTGTCCACCACTAGGTAGTCTTATGTTCTCTACTAATTCTGTAGAAATAAAGTTGTGAGATGCTCCACAGTCTATTAGCACAATGACCCTCCTTCCTTCAACTTCTCCCCACAGTTTTTAAAGATCTTTTTGAAGTAAGACCCATAATACTGTGAATAGATAGCTGTAAGGCCTTGTCTTCCATCTCTATTTCCTCTGAAGTTTCCATCTCTTTCATTCTTCCCCCATGTTTACAGCCTCTTCACCTAGCAACATAATTTGATAATTTTTTAATTTACACACATGTTCAGGGCTGTATTTTTCGTCACAATGAAAACACAATCCCTTCTTAATTTTCTCTTGCAATTCAGCCTCTAATAACTTCTTGAATGCCCCTCCCCTTCTACTGTTACCACTAACTATAGAGCTCCTCCTTTCGTTACTAACTGTAGAATTCAAATTGGGCCTATTATTAGTTGAACCCACCACTGAGTCTCCCCCCATAGTGCTAAACCAAGTGTTAGGCTTGGGCCCAAGGTCCATTGAAGCTGACTTGGTGGAAGGGAATACCCGTGAATGTGTCCCTGTTCTTGTAATACCACCTATTCCGCTTTTACTCCAGATTTGGTTCCTTTCATCTATCAGCTGTGCAACGTCCATCAATTCCAATAGAGTACCTGTCGAATGAAGCTTCAGTTCCGCCCTCACTTCTTCCTTCAACCCATTTAAAAAAATTCCTTTGAGATATTCTGGATCAGTGCTGCGCAGACATCCCGCATACAACTCAAAACTTTCTCGATACTCCTCCACTGACCCATCTTGTTTCAGACCCAGAAGAATCTCGTATGGGTTTTGTATCATAGACGGTTGAAACCGTCAAATCACGGCAGTGCAAAAAGCCTCCCAGGTTGCATGCAGAGTGCAAGATTCCCACCATTGATACCAGCTAAGTTCCTCGGCCTTCCATGGCTACAATCGCCGCTTGGAATCATTCCTCCTCCGCTACCCCTTTCACCTGAAAATATCTTTCCACCCTATTCACCCACCCATAGGCCTTTTCCTCCGAAAACAGGGGAATCTTGAGCTTTCTCTATCGATCTTCCATTCCCTCGACCCTTGTTGAGCCTTCTACGAATCTTTCCTCCATTCCTTCATTTTCTTAGTTGATTTCGGGTGCTCTCTGTGATGGTCCCCCACAAAGCCCACGAGTCAGGCACAACAATTCTTCAAGAATGTCCTCTGTCTTCTTCATTCGCGCTTCTTGCTAATCTCTCCTATTCTCCTGAAGTTCTCTTCCCTCCTCCAATTGACGCCTCAGAGTTTCAAACCCCCTCTCCAAAGATTCCAGCCTAGCCTCCATCCTTGTGTGTACCATGAAATGCTCCCTGGATGGGAGCTCTAATACCAATTAATAGAACTGAACCAGTAGCAAAAGAAAATAAATGGCAAGATTGCAATATTATTCTCCTTACCCACTCTGCAGTACACAGAGCAGAGGGACCCAAAATTCAATTACAATGGCTCTGAACAATTCGAGAGGTTCAGAGTTCTCTCCTCACTCTATTTCCTGTCCAAACTCTTTCTCTCCTTTCTTTCTGACTCCCTCTCTTCTATTTATACAAGCTGAAAGTCAAATACTAATGACTAACAATTCCAGTTACCTGTCCACTTCCATTCTAATATTCTATTCTTTCCTATTCCTTATTTCTCCTAACATACACCCTTTTTACTAACAGGTGGCTATCACATGCTGATCCCATAGCTGTATAGAACCTTTTACCCCAGGTTAAGAGATGGACGAACAATAGGGAAATGCATTCATGTGGTTCTTGTTGTTTGCTCTTAGCAACCTAGATCAGTCAGCCTTACACATCTCTAGTCTTTGGAGGAAGTCATAATTGTTCATTGTGGTAATCAGTGATTGTGTGTCAAGACTCCAGAGCAATTTTAGTAGTTTCATACACAATAGTATGTTATATGAACATGGCTTTAGGTTTTTCACCTTTCACCTGTATCTCTAGTCCTGAAGATATTTCTGAATCTGAGTTAATGGTTTCTTCAGAGATTTACATTTATTCATGGAAAGTCTAAATGACTTTGTATTGGTGATAAAAATATTGTTTGTCATGCTACTAGTGCCTTTGTCCAATCTCAAAGTGAGTATTAATCACGTATGCAGTTGCTGTCTGTGCCAGTTGCATGATATGCTCATCAGTTGGGCACTAGAATCCTAGATCTTTACAAAGTCTCACATGTTCATCTATAAAGTAAGAACATGTTTGGTTTGGATTAATATTTACACAAAAACAGCTTTTTAGCTAAAAGTTCTCTTTGCAGCATTTTGATTATAAGCTTTTCTGAACACAAAATAAGTTAATCCAAACTCGCACTAATTATTTGAAAGAGAATAAACTTATACATGGATAACTTGATTGTTATCAAGAAGTACATGTAATATATGTCCGTTCTGAACTTGGTGGAATTTGGTATTCTGAATTGGTGCTAGAATTTATGCTATCACTATAATGATGCAAGAGGATCACACATTAACTAGACCATTGACAATTGGAAGATTTGATTTTTCTTTGTCCTTCAGACTTCAGACCATACTTTTTTTTTTTTTTTTAAATTTAGGGACCGGGTTTGGATTGTGGACCACATAACTGCTGCATAGTTAAATGGTCTGCAGCATAGATAAACTTGATTAGATTGGTTGGATTTGTAGATGTTACTTTTTCTAGTTTAATGTTTTAGTTGCCTTCTGGCTAGTCATTTAGCGCATGTTTTGTCGTTCAGGGAGGAAACTAGCTGTATTAAATATAACTGAACTGTAAAGTTGCCTTGTGTAAGTCTGAGGTCAAGCCATGCTTAGCAGACATCCTTCTTGTTGAAATTATAGGGAAAAGGTGGAAAAGGAGAGAATAGAGACTCTGAATAATTGATATGAGATTGATATAATGAGTGTTACAAAACACTATCCTAATGCTCCTATTTATACTAATAATCTAGGTCAAGTATTAGTGTAGTACAACTAGTACAAGCCTATTCCAATGTGACTACTAACGTAGCAAGAGTCCCAACACATGAATAACCATAATATTCTAACGCTAACCCTCAAGCTGACTCAAGCCTAGGCTTACTAAGCTCTCAGCTTGTTACAAATAAACACACTTAGCAAAGGAAATAACTTGAAAATATAATGGGCTCCATAAATCACAATCATTGCAGGAGAGACAACATAGCAAAATAAGGCATTCCAAGCACTGGAGGACAACAAAATGAACATTTTTCAATTGTAAATAATATACTTACACTGGTATGAGCAATTGATGGTGCCACATTTCATTTTAGTTCATTAAATATGGATATGTAACAGAGTTATAGCTTAGCAGTTCTTATATGCATACATTGAGTGAGTTTTTCCTCAAGTTGAATGTCTGAAATGCTCGTTATGTATTAACTAATTCATGAAAGGTCAAAATTATTCGGTGCTGTTTCATTTTTTTTTTAAATCTTGGGCACTGAAATATTTAGACTGATGATGGATCAATTAAATTTTCTAACATTTGATATTTGTGTATATATTGGGAAAAGTCTTTGACTAAATTATATCACATTATCTAATTGTATTTCAAAATAACATGTTAAGTATTATCTTGAAATATCTGATGAAATGAAAGTGGAAGTCAGAGATTATCATGTGGAGGTAGAGAGACCAACAGGGGTGTGTGGTATGCTATTAAAACCTGAACAGGGGACCAACATATTACTTTGTGCTGCAAATCAATATTAGAAAATGTCTTCAATGTTCTGTTTACCCCTTTTCTTGTGGGGGGAAAAAAGGAAGCTTCCATCTGGAACTGTTTGATATTTCTTTTTTGGCCTGGGGGTGGGGGTATAAAAAAACATGAGAACTGTTCGATTTTTTGTTCTATAACTTTTCAATACCTGGCGATGCTGATTCACCCCTTAAAAGAAATTTTATAAGCTTAGCCGTGTGTGGGATCTGAGGTCCTCTGGTGCTTGACTCTCCAATTTATTTTTGTTTTAAATTGAAATTAAGGCATTACTTAATTACAGGAGGCCTGTAGAATTGTTTCTTGTCCTCAAACAATAACATAATGTGTAGATTTATACAGGTTAACCTGCTTCAAAATCATTGTATCAAAGGTGAATCTCTTTTCTTTTGTATTTAAAATTTTATTTTATATACATTTTCCCAAAATATAAAGATTAATATTGTCCTTCCAAGAGTTCGTAATCAGCCATTTCTTTGATGTGTCTAAATTTTCTTGTGTTAGAATGAGGTTCATTTTCTCGAACTTTCAAACGGGGAGAGGTTCATCTGAAGAATGGGGAGTCTAGTCCCACTTGTTTTTTTGAATTACTATAAGCTATTCTGTTTTAGGCACTAAAATTTGGTGGTATTTATGACTTATGCAAATGATAGTTTTGTAGAATTTGGGAGATATTTTATCACTAACATATTTTTAACATATTACATTTTCAAAAGTACAGCAGTAGTTGAAAGTTGGCGCAAGGAAAAACTGAAAGAGGTTAAGTTAGCTCTTGTGAGAGGGACTTCCAACTCAGCCATCCCTCATGAAGAGGCAGGTATGAACACTGATTTTCTGTTGTATTTCTGATGGTTGAGTTGATTGTATGACACTTTTAGATAATGCTTGTCTCTTTGCACACTAGTAATGAATGCTTTACAAATCTCTGACACCGTGTAGTCTTGTACCGAATGTTTATTTCATCTTCCTAGGGATGCTAGTAAGAGCTTTGGAGTCTGATTGGGCTGTGCTTTCCGAAGAAATTGGCCTTTGGATACCTGTTGAAGTTGCTAATGAAGAGCATGATGACAAACCTGAGGGTGTGGAGGAGTTTGGTAATATCAGTTCCAAAAGTCAAAATATTTTTCCCATCTCCCTAATTTAGTATCCCCCTATTACCCCCATACTACAATGTATATTTTGTGGAAAATTTATCACTATAGTGATTTGCTGGAATCAGTTAACATGCATACATTGTGTGGTAGAAATCTGGAAGTGTGCATATATTTCTCCATGCAGGAATTTTATCTTTGTATTTACCAATTATATATTCTTTCCAGAGGAGGAAGTTCTTCCTGGCAGGCCCCTTCCACCTCAGTGCAATGCTAAACTTCACACGGATTATGATGGTGCTGCAGTAAGATGGGGCCTTACCCACCACAAAGATAGTGCAGCTGATTGCTGTCAGGCTTGCTTGGACCATGCTAGACATGCCAAAGAAGGTGAGAAGAAATGCAATATTTGGGTTTATTGTCCATCTGAATTTGGGTGTCATTCTCCAGATATCTATCAGCACAAACATCAGGAATGCTGGCTGAAATATGTAAGTTGTACCCCATGATTCACTAGTTTGCTTCTTTGCTTCTTCTCTATGTATTTGCATAATAGCCTCTGATACTTTGATTCTCTCTCTGAGATCTGAGAAAATACTCTTGAACTTTCATATAATGTCTAGTTTTTTGATCGTGTATATTTTCTTTCTCTCCTGGCTAATATACTCTTCTTGATATTCTGAATCCAGGCTGAGAAGCCCCAACTAAATTTTAAGGATAAGTATCCTGAATGGTATCGAAATTCACACCCATCTGCACCAGTGATCGTACCATGGGTCTCTGGAGTTGTTAGTGCATGAGTCAAAAAACCAACAACGAAGGTAACATGATCAATCAGAACAGCCCTGTAGACTACAAGTGCGCAAAGCTAGCTTAGGAAAAGTCTTTGTCATTCTTTGTGGATTATACTTCTGTTTTTAAACATGTTTTTGGTTAAAAGAAATGAAATGGGGAGCAAAGGATTTTCCCCAGTGGTCATTTAGGACTTGGTTTTGGTCAAAATGTGGTTTTTAACGGACTCACCATCTCAGTGCCAAGGATTTTCCCCCAAGGCCGGTCTAACACCGAGGCAAGGTGACTTTACTGATGAGGAAGTTTTGTTGTGAGCTATGTGATAACATAATTCATTGTATCTGTGGGTTTTGGAATCCTGCTCATAATATAATTCATATTGTGATGTTGATAATGTTGATGATGATCATCATTCATCTATGTCCGCCCTGCCTTCCTTTATGAATTTAATCCTTTGTAATAATATATATATGCATACATACAAACAGCCTACCAAAAAAAAAAAATACATGCACACATAAGTACATATCTGTATATATGCATATATATCACTCATATATAGGAGTTACATAATCCAAGTAATTTTGTCGACAGGAATCTGAAGGGTTCCACTATAATACTATCAAGCAGAATAGGTAACCAATATTGGTATTAATTGCATTTTTCATCCAAGATATCTTCTCAAGAAGAATGAAAAATAATTGTACCACTGCAGATCAGAGCTAAGATCTCCTCGTATCAAGCTTGAGTCATCTGGCCATGTTGGTGGCTAACAATTTAGATCGTATTAGTATTTGGGTTAATCCACCTGAAATGGTTTTCATGCTTCCGACCGACAGTTTAGGTGTTTTTTTTTCTTTTTCCTGAGATGCTAACCTCTATTATCTTATTTCTGTGAAAACAAAAATATCGTTGAGCAGGAAAAGGAATGTAAAAAAGTAGTGTACATCCAAACTGATGTGCAAAAATAATTACAGTTCAAATAATTAGAACAACAATAACCTACTTGGGGATGAACTAATAAATTATGTACATTTCCAAATGCCGAAAACAAACTTGAGATTTTTTTTTTCTCTATAAACACCATTGCCCCAAGTTAACCCAAAAAGAACTAATCTGCACCACTCAAAAACTGAGAGTTCAAATTACCTGGCACCTGCTCCTCCTGTCTATATCAAATCAAATATGGATGGTTCTTTTACTCGAAACCTAGATAACCCAAAAAAAATGAAGGTAATTGGGTCTTATGTTTCACTATTTACAAGGAAGCTAATTATTCGCGAAGCAAGCTTTGTTAGAACTTAGAACACAACAATTTTGACCTGCATCTATTGCAGACTTGCAATTGAACCCGCAACCTTAAGTCTGCATTGTTTGGCAGACAAAGTCGGAGATTACTTTTTGTTGTTATATTTCTGAAAACTGTATTTGTTGAAAAATTATTATTTTTTAGATTAAGCTAATAAATAACCGAAACATTATTATCATATTAAATAATTACATAAATTAATTTATATGTTAAATTATTATGTTTATGATAAGAAATTCAATATAATATTTAAGCACTCTCACTTAATAAGTTAATCTTTTAAAATGAGTTTCTAATAAATTTAGATACACTCTCACCTAATATTTTATATTTAAAATAATAATGTATAATGTATTATTAAAATATATTTTTTTCTTTTTAATGCAGTTTCTTTTGACTGAAAAAAAAAATGACAAAACAAACCCAGCAAAAGATAAAAGAGGAAGAGAACAATGTACACTTAGGGATAATTGTTAATTGGTGCAATCTAATTAGAGTGTTTCATATAGATGTTTTTAATTTTACATTTATATTTAGGGTAATATATTTTAAAAATGAAAGTAAAAAATAAAAGAAATTTTTTTTAATATGATTATATTTGTGAATTTTTTTATTTGTATATTTAAAATACACCAATTTTATCTTAGTTATTTAATTTTAAAACCTGAATAGCTTATTTAATTGTTTATTAGCATATCCTCAATTTTATAATTCTATTGCGTTCTCTCTTTCTCTAACCCTCGAAACTCAGAGGAAAGAGCTAGGGCTAGAGAGCAGTAGCAGTAGGTAAGAGAGTCACGGTTCTCTCCTCCTTGACCTTTGAGTGGAGAATTTCTTTGGCATTTGATAGCGGAAGGGAGTGTCTCAGGGACCAAACCGGTGAATTGTTATCCTTTCGGCCGATGGGTACATCCAAGAAATGACAGTCGTCACATTCACCAGTGGGAATTGGAATTCGCGGCTTTATTGCTCAGAGTCTGCGTTCTCCGAAAATCAATCGAGAATAATTGACATTTGACCTGTAGTTGGTTTCTTCCTGGAATTTGATCCATCTCGCGGAAGGTAATTTGGGCACATTTCTTGAAGTCGACGATTGGGCGACAGAGAATCTGAAACCTGAATTTGGTGAATGAATCAGAAATGGGGTTGTTGATTGGCGAACGGTTTTCGTGTTCCTTGGCTAAAGTTTCTACCTTTATTTTTTGGGACCATTGATCATATTGTTTTGTTCGTTCTCTTGAATCTCGTCCAAGGACTGATCTTGTTCACAGTCATACACGCACTAGCGCAGCCATACACACATATGGGTTCGGGTTCGGGTTCTGGAGAAGGCAAGCTCCACTGGTGTGTCTTTGATGGCGTCAAGATCATCGCCGCGACGCCAGAAGCTCTGATGGCAGAGATCGACTCGGCAATTTCGAATCTTGAGTATGCCCGCGCCACTGCTTTTCTCGACTCTGCCTCTTCTTCCTCCGTCACTGTAACGAGCAAGGGCTCTGATGCGAGTTTGTCGCCTCGATACGATGCCCGCATGGCAGACGAAGCTTACAAAGCAGGGTGTGCATCCTTGGCTGCTGGCAAGATCGATGAGGCTCTCCATTCTTTGAACCTTTCTCTCTCCAAATGCCCACCTGATAAGACTTCGGCAGTTGCCAAGCTTCAGTCTTTGATTTCTCTTACCTCCCAGCAACTTCACAGATCTGCTAACTGAAATGATATGGACCCATTTTTGTTGTCCCAACTCGGACTCAAGTGCTTTGATTAGATGGAGGCCTCAAATATGGCACTCCCAAGAAGTCAATCCGTTGCAGTTATACTTTACTGAATAGTTTAGAGTGCTTTCATTTCCATTGAAGCTCGTGATGTAACAATAGTGCTTCTTGTGATGTGCTGGTTGAAACTTGCCAGGGTGGTTTTGTGCGACTGGATTCTGTATCATTGGAGTAAGGGCAACTCGTCCTGAATTCAATGCTATAATCATCCAAGACTATATAAAGCAATAGGAATCATATGCTTCAACAGCCAACTGCTGTTGCAATTTCTCAGATTGTTAGAAGAGATTTACTCCCAACTGCTGTTACACACCTGTCTGTATGGACCTTCAATAGTAAATTAGATAATTCTTTTGAAATCCTTTTTCAAAACACCTAATATATCAAATTGTAAAATAATCTTCTTTTCTGTGTGACATATTCACCGGAACCTTTCTCATCCAAATGTTTTTTGTTTGCTGATCAATTTGCCATGTGCAGCAGGCGATTTGACATCCCAAGTTTGCCTTCAAATATGTGAGTTCTATGTGCTGAATCTGATAATTGATCAGTAATCAATATCTGGTTTTTCAGCCTAATATGGATCGCTCTGGCTGTGGAAGAACCTGGTTTCTTCTTAGGATTTCAGTCTTTAATCTGTCACATAAACAGTAGACTAGTAATGAATCCTGTAGTTTCCTGTTTTGCTTACTCTTATTATCAATAATAATAACTTTGAGGCTACCGGAAAATCTTTCTATGTTGATTGGTTTTCAAGTTAACTCATTTGGGGAAAAATTCACATGGAAGGAAGGAAGTTGACAATTAAGGATTAATTTAAAGGGGAACGAGCATAAGGGTAATGCAGAAGAATAATACTAGGTAATAAACACGAGAAATTGGTCCCGAGGGAAACATGTAGAGCCCTGGAGTATTAGTTGTCCCTGCAAAATGCAATGAATCAGATTGTTTGTTGACGAAAAGTTTTATTCTTTTTCTCGAAGCCTTTTTGAGTATACACAAATCCCCTTTATGTCATGTGAATCAATTTTCAAGACGACACAGCTAGGGCACTTAGCCCAAAATGTACCGACGCTCCTGTCCCTTTCAGGATTATTTTTCACGAAATAACTTCAATTGAAGGATAACAAAATCCAAAAAAGTATCAACTAGCAGTATTTGTTGGGTGGCACGTCCTGTTAACCATGACTTTAGCTTTAAGTGTAACTCTGAATAAGCACCACCAATTAAGCTGAGAAATAAACAAATCAATAAAAGGTTACCAGGGTCATCAAATGTATATATACACTTTATTGCAGTCAAACAAGCATTTGAATCCTAAATTGAATTTTGTTGCCATTCGTTAAAATGTCTTTACCTTAAAGGACGGAAAGTCTAGTGTTTCAGGACGCTGCAGGGCCACTATCAATAAAGCAGGTCAATTTGAACATCAACACAAGTGTGTGTATAAACAGAGGCATTGGTACTTCTATATGTATCCTCCTACCTGACAAACTGATCAATGAATTTCCACCATGGGTGTCTTCTACCATGAAGAGCAGCCACCACCAAACCATCCCAAGATATGCAAATGCCTTGCAGCAGCTCTGAAGGAAGTATTTTCCCATTGCCAAACTTTTGGTGAACGGCTTTCAACTGCAAGCCTCGAGGAGGAGTGCGCAATGAGCGATTTTGAGGAGGAACAGGAAGTACATCCACCTCACTACTCAACCTTAAACTGTTTCGAATGAATTCCACCTTGAACTTTGAATGCCCGTTGTTATTGTTCTTTTTCCTTTGCTTCCTCAGGTGGTTGTCTCAACAGTTATAAGCCGAGCCATGGAAAAACAGAAGCACAAGCCAAGCCCCTTGAGAGAGAGCTTTTCCTGGGTATTCTCTCCTGCAACAAGAGAATTGTATGTCAGTCAGAGAATGGCACCACAAGAAAGGGAGGACGGTGAGCAAGAAGGCGATGAAAGAGAAGAATTTTTGTCTGTTAAAAGTCGTTTCTCATGCTGTTCGAGTGCTGTGAGTGGGGAAGCATTTTACTCTGTGAAGACGAACCTTTCCCGTTGTTCAAGCATGAATGAAGTTGATTTATCAGAATATTGGAGGCGCTCGATAATTCAGGAGTTTTGTCATTGCGAGGGATGGCCCTTTGGTCTCTGCCGCAAAGCTGTGTTGCTTCCACCACTTCCTAAGTCACCTTCTGAGTCATGGTTGTTGCGTAAAATACAACGAAGTACTAAAGATACCTGAGTTTATTTAGCTGTCACTTGTTTTATTTATCGTTCGTACTATTTCAAGAATTGTAACAGTAACGAGGTAGTTGAAGATTAACGAATAAGTGACAGCTCAAGCTTCATATATAGCCATATACTAATATACATAAGAGAGAGTCTTTCTTATACTATTCCATAACACAACTGCCTGGTGATAGTTTTCTGAAATTAATAAAATTATCAACCAAAATAACAGGAACTTTGAATGTCAGTCGACTGAAATGACAAAATTTAGACACGAACTAATCAGCTCAGTTTAATTTAAAGAATATTATTCCATTATTTGAGTCAAACAATTGTAGCTTCAGTTTCTTGGCAAATATATAGAAAAGAATATCAAAGAACAATACCAACTACCAAAAGCTGTCATTTATCTCACAACGAACAAACGGAAGCGGATTTCTTAATAATGCTGATAAAATAGCGTCATATAATCCATTTCATCATCTGGCAAGGTGAAGAAGAATGGGAAAAGCTAAAAACTGGCATTTGCCTTTTTTGCTTAGCCATTGAAAATTTTCATTCATTTGTCTGAGACAAATGTCTTCACATTCATGAAGACAGGCGCATTTCAATACAAACACCGTAGGTGCTTCCATGTGTTATCTTCTGTAACACATCTGTACTTGCAGTTGCAGATAATGGATGTCAATACAAACGGGGAGTGGCAACACTGAAAATATCAAGAGTTGACTTCCTGACTTGTCATTTTCTCATTGTCAAGAAGAAAAATACAAGTCCTACAAACATCACGTTAGCTTATTGAAAATATAACAAACGTAAATGATATACAAAACAATGTCAAAGGATTATCCCAGAATCAGCTTAAGGAACGCATCGCTTTGGTGTCTCATTCATTCCAATTAACAATGATAAGCTCTTATTTCCATGCCATCAAACCCTTGACAAATAAACTAAAAGAAAATAGTCAAGAAACACATCGCACTGTCTACAGGCGTCAAAAGCATGGTATAAAACACAATTACATGCACTGTTTCTGAAATATCTGTTTCTATGCTCTTTGCTCAACATAGGAACCTGCAAGTCCAGAAGTTCCAAGGACCGTAACCTGCAACAGAAACACCAATATTAGAGAAGAGAATTGAAACTGGTCTGCGACTATTAATAACTACACAGGAATGACTACCAGAGAAAGAGGATGAACAAGTTAAAATGATATTCCAGTAAACGTGTCATACAATAACATTTGACTACATATTTTTCAAGGAATAAAAAAATGAATGAAGTTGCAAGTGCACACTAGATTTGAAACCATTGTTGTCAATGGTGGCAGCCATGACAACAATGGTGGAATGGTGTGGTGGTTTAACGGGTCCCTGCCATACAACCCTGCATGACATGGCGCCTTGAACATGGTGGTGCTATGGTGTTCACCATGGATGAGGGCATGTGGCGGCCATCAATTATGGCGCTATGGCAACTGCCTGAGTGAATGTCGCAGAATTTTGCATATTTCACCCCATTTTACTCACAATCAGCCAATGGGCTTGTGTGTTTAACTGTATCCCTTATAAGTGAAAATATACAAGATAAACAGCACAGAGAACTCTGAAAAGTAACGACACTGCATCTTTGGGGCTAGACAGAGGAGTCTTCACTGATTCTTTTCTTTCTTAAGTTCAATACAGACGATCTCAAAATCATCTCTGAGGTACTTGAAATCCAACTTCAAGCCAGTTTCTTTGGTCTTTTTCCACAATTTCTTCTTAAGCTGCAAGCATACCTCTTTTATCTTTTTTTTTCATTCATGGCTGTTTGGTATCAGTTGAAGTATTTGCCGTGCAATGATTTTTCAGGATATAAGATATTAATATTTCTCACCCACTTTTTGCAGGTGGATTTATTAAAATTTTACTTTATTTCAAAAATTGCTACCTTGCTTCACTATAGCAGCTGCCACAACATCCATGATGCTGCCATGGTGGTTTTGAAGCTTGCCCCCATTGGCCACCATACACCGTCAACAACATTTGAAAAACGAAATACAACTAGATACATAGGTGTTAATGAGTGAAAATATATGATACCTTTCCCCACTCAGCACCAAGGCCACTGCATCTCATTTTTAAGTGTATCATCTTTGTGCCCAACTCTGTCTCCACCTTCTTCCGCAGGTAGCTCTCATCAGGCCCAAAGGAATTCAAATAGGTGGTGTAGCGATCAAAAATGGTATGGAGAGCATTCTTTATATAATCAGGCAGGGGTTTTACATCCTAGGGAAAGAAATTAAATCATCATATTAATGCGATGGGTGAATGAAAAGAGAATCAACGATGTTTAACTTTACAGGCATATATATATATATATATAATTGAAATACCTCGCCACCCAATCCAATGCTGTCATCAAGTTCCATTTTTAAGGTGACTAGCATCCCACCAAACTCCTCAACAGCTTCAGCTGCACGGTACACATTCTCCACAGCATCCTTGCCAGCTTTGTCATCAGTATTTTTAGATAACGCTTCTTTAACATCATAAACGACGGAATCTGGAAGTTCATCCCAACTTTCAGCCATCAAATCCTTGAAAGCAATTTGAAGCTGAGGGTCTTTAATGTCAGGCAAGTGGGTCACATCTTCACTATAAAATCGCATGCTTCCTAAGCCTATTGAGAGAGGAGACCGGCATTCTGCAGATGTTTTCATGCAAAACCAACTCAGCAGATAATAGCCACCTTCAAGTATAAGACCCTAGCTCAATGCTAGACAATCACTCTCTAATATGAAGCATGTCCAGAATGAACATCTTATATAACATTTTTTTTCAATTTGTAAATCACACATATGTAGATTGTGGTTTTGAAGTTGTGATCTCACTCTCCAACTCTGTTCTTAGAGGGAAGGGATGGGTGCCACTAACACCATGAAAATTATTGTCTACAGCACCTTCAATTTTGTCAACATAATACAAAACCATCAGACACAATTTCTGTTGTCAAAGTGAATATGGCATGTTACATAGCCATAAAACATGTATTGTCACACAAAATAAAGCAATCCCATTAGCTTTCCGAAGCAGTGAATTTGACAGCCTGGAAAGTACTAAAAAATTTCTAATTTGTATAGCCTCCTCAGGTCATTTCCTGGAAAAACATTAAGAGAGTTCGTTGACAAATTGGTTTCGTGAATTGGTGGTTAAATTATTTTCAGACTCAGACTTCAGAAATCAAAAGCAACATTTCAGGGTTATAAAAAATCCAAAATGCTTTCTGATACTAGTCTTAGAAGTGTAATGAGAAACATGTATGGTCGTTTATTTTATAAATTATGCTTCAAACTGAATCTAGGCTGATATAGTCTAACAGCAAGGGATTCAGCTCTGGAATTAACACAACAAAGTCATGAAAACAACGAAGAACCTACTCACGGCATACCAAGCAAGGTATTTGCACGACATAAGCCTCAGACAAGAGATGATTAATATTATTCTAGCAAAAGAAGGGGGATATGAACTCTAGCTTCTTATTCCTATATGAGTTACACATCAACACATTGAATACTCTATCAGATATATTATCGAACAGCACAAAGGAACCGAAATTCCAGATTAATTTGATTTACAAAAAATCCAATCTATTGTTACGGGAAAAATAAATGACGTTTCCCGGTCAAAATCTCATTTTGTGCACGAATTTCATCTCTAGTAATAATAATTATCCAACAAGTGAAATTTAATCCATGAAGGGAGCGACGTAGAGAGTACCTGAAGGGAGGCGATTAGGAGAGGCAGAGACATGAGAGGAAGATAGGTTAAAAAGGGTTCGAACAGCGAAATGGTTGCGGTGGTGAAGAAGGTTGCCGCGAATGTGGTGGTTGCTGGAGGCAGCAAAACGGCAAGATCTGGAAGCTGATCGGAAGAGTGATCTTAGTGCCACCATTTTTTCCATCTTTCACTCTGCACTCTGTACTTTGCACTTTGCAGGAAAATGGAACTGGGAGAAGCTCAGAGCTCGATAGCGATCCTCGAACAATCAGCGCAGTCGATTTTAACTCTTTTCTTTTAGCCCCTACTTTTTTGAGAAAATATATGGGCATGGCACATTCTCTTCTTTTTTTTTTCGGATTTATGTTTATGCATCCTACTATTCTGTTAAATAATTATTGATTTAATTAAAATTTGTTATATATGTTTATTTTAGTTTTTCAGAAAAAACTAGTTAACCAGAAGGTGTAGGTATAGTAGCAAAGTGAGTTATATTTTTAAATAAAAAAATTATAATTTAATTTTTAATAATTATATTTTATGATAGGATAATATTATTATTATTTTTAAAAAAAATTAAATTTATGAAATAATTTAAATTAATTAAACTAATTATATAATGATATCGTGATTTATATTAATAATTATTTGACATATTATTTTTTAATAAGTATTTTATTTATGAAGTTATTATAACAATGATATTTTTTAATATATAAATCAATATATTAAAATGAATAAATTAAAATAATAAAATTAAAGATTAAAAATATAAGAAACGAAAATTCAATTAATTCTTATTAATACTATCAACTAAACAAAATGACCATAATAAATAAGTATAAAATAATTCTCAATTTTTTAGCTTTTAAAAATATTAGAATGGTTATATAAAAAATACATATGTAGGCCTAGACACACAATCAAAATTATTAAAATTATAACCATGCTCAAAATAACTATATAATAATAATAGTAAGATTGGATCCTATGATAAAATAAAAAGTAATAATTTTATATTATTTTATTTTATTTAACAAATATTCATAAATATAAATAAAATTTAAATTCTAAAATATAACATAAACAATTGACGAAACTCTATAATAATGCACAAATTCAATAAAAATTTCATATCAACCTCGTTTCTTTGCTTTTTTATTAGCTAGACCCTTCCTTAAAATCAAATCATATAATCTCAATTCTTTTATATAATAGTGGCACAAATATCTAAACCAATAACATCTTACAAACTACTTAAATTTCCCTACACTAACCCAATCTTAATAGCTTCTATATAGTCTCAATTTTTTGTTTATGACATAATGGTTCATGCTTCTGAAATGTGCTTTAAACCTTAGTTAAGTAATTATGAGGTACTTTAGTAATGCACAAGTATTCAATAAATTTAAAATATTAGACTAAACATTTATTTTAATCTCTCAAAAAAGGTATAAGTGGCATTAATTTATTCTTACAAAAAAGTTAATATCAATTTAGTCCATTAATCATAAAAAATAACGTTAAAATAATATTTATATTATGAAACGTAAAAATACTATTAATGAAACTTTTGATTGATGTATCAAATTAATGTAACTTTATACGATCAATGGATTAAACTGATATTACTTTCTTTAATTTAGGGACTAAATTGATATTAATTTTTTAATAACAAAATTAATATTACTTATATATTTAGAGAACCAAAATGTATATTTACTCAAATAATTCGACTCTTTTAAAGTGAGATATTTATAAAAAAAATAAAAAATTATAACTATTGATAAAAAGATCAACAATTGATATCATGATGAAATATATATATATATATAATATATATATATATATATATATATATATAACAAATTATAAAATTATTACAATTTATTTTTTTAATTTTTTATCAATAATAATAATTTTTTTTTAAATGAACCTCTTACTTTTATATACTTATTCAAAATATTATTATCGAGGGAATCAAGTTTGAGAATTTTTTTTTGAAATTACATATAAAATAAATAAATAGTTTTAAAAAAATTTTGGGGCCACCTTTTAAGCCTGGCTCTGCCCTGGTAAATCATTAATCCTACTCAAACGAGAAAATGATACTAAGCTTCTCACGAAATGGGAAGACGTTAAAATTAAATTTATTCTAAACTAAACTTATTAATAATCAATATTAATATATTAAATTTTTTTCAAAACAAAATAATTATATAAAACATATTATGGGAGTTTCTTCGATACTCATTTTTTTTTATAAAGGTACCGAAATCCTTCTTATGTGTTATTATATAATTGGTTAGGGTATTTTTTATTTTAATACATTACTTGATTATCTACTATTTCAGTATATAATATATATATTTATTAATATTTTTATTTTATATCTTAAATTTACTATATTTATGCAATAACCCCAAATTCCAAATCTAATTGCAGTGCGAGCATGTTTGATTATGGCAACAACGAACAGAAGTTTTAAATTTTCCTTCTTCTACGTTTTGCGTCAAACAATTTTGGCCGGTGGCCCTCAATTTCTTCGAATCCAACTGTTAGCGTTTCTTCACTCTTTATCGTTGCATGAAAACCTTATTCACTGAGCAAGGCAAGGCTGGGTTTTACCTTTGCCTTGGACTTGTACTGAAAAAGAATCCAAGAAGATATTCTGAAGGGCATCTCCTGATCTTATCGTGAAGAGAAGTGTTCCCATGCAAGAGTGTTTACAATTTATTCTCCATAGTAGGAGCTTCTTTTCAAGTCCTCCGAGAGCATTAATTTGGTTTTTGTGCCCTCAGGATTCATATCCTATTTCACCTGCATCTAAAGCATTGGTGTCTCAGCCTTCTTTCGCAGCTATTGCGAGGAGCATTAACGGAGGGGAAAAAAATTGCAGACCGAAAACCCATTTGCCCCTACGCCCCAAGACACAGAATTCCTATGGATTAAATTGAAAAAGAAAATAGCATTTCTCCAGCAAACAAAAGCTACAGTTGGGATTAGGAGAACAGCCTCGTCAAACCTGGTGAATCAGTTAGGGTAAAATTTTAAATATAATAACTTCTATGCATAAAATTTAAATATTAATAAAATGATTAGTTTATTGGATAAATAGGCTATCAGTTATAATTTAATTAATTAAATAAAAAAATAAAACCAATACAATAATGCCATGTCACAAGGATACCAAAACTCATTTAGTGAGGGGTTACCGGAGGAATTCCCACACATTACTATTATAATCAAACTTTTTAAACGAAACCGCGTAAGCAATGACGATCAAATGGCGAAAATCACAAGTACAGACCCATAAATTAAAATTAAAAACAAATGAGAGGAGGAGAATCCTTGTACTACCATCCAAAGCTATCTGCATCTCCCTCTTTAATTACGTGCACTGTGCTTTCTCTACCTCATACTCGCTTCCGAATACCTTCCCATGGCCACCATACCATGGACGACTCAAACTCATCAATCTCAACCAACCCAGCTGTTCAAGACGTAGCTCACGACCTCCCCGGAATCGTTCGTGTCTACAAGGACGGCCGTGTTGAGAGGTTCAGAGGCACCGACTTTGTTCCGGCGTCCATTCATCCTCAAGGCGGCGTTTCCTCTAAAGACATAACCATTATCCCAGAATCCAATATCTCCGCCCGTCTCTGCCTCCCCGAACTCTCCCTCCGCCCTCACCGCAACCACAAGCTCCCTGTCTTGCTCTACTTCCACGGCGGCGCCTTCTGTGTCTCGTCCCCGTTCACGACCAACTACCACAACTACGTCAGCGCCTTGGTTGCGGAAGCCAAGGTTGTCGCCGTCTCTGTCAACTACAGGCTGGGCCCGGAGCACCCAATCCCCGCCGCCTACGAGGACTCTTGGGCTGCACTGCAATGGGTATCGAGGAAGCGGTGGACCCGAGGCCTGGTTGAACGAGCATGCAGATTTTGGCAGAGTTTTCCTGGGCGGGGACAGCGCTGGCGCTAAAATAGTTCATAATCTAGCCATGGTGGCTGGGGACCCGGATTTGGGGTTTGGCATGGACATTCTCGGAGCTTGTTTGGTGCACCCGTTTTTCAGGGGTTCGGATCCAATCGGGTCGGAGGCAGTGGATCCGGAGAAAGGCATCGGTCGATCGATTATGGCCGTTTGTGTGCCCATTCATGCCGGATAACGATGATCCGCGGGTCAACCCGGTGGCGGAGGGTGCACCGAGCCTGGCATGGCTGGGTTGTAGGAGGGTGTTGGTGTGCGTGGCGGAGAAGGATGTGCTGAGGGACAGGGGGTGGGTTTACTACAATGCATTGGGTCGGAGCGGGTGGGTGGGTGTGGTGGAGATCGAGGAGACGCAAGGGGAGGATCATGCATTTCGTCTCTATAATCTGCGCTCCAACAATGCCCAGGATTTAATCAAACGCTTGGCTGACTTCTGTAACAGAGATATTCCTCCTTCAATTTAATTCATCACACATATTATTACTCCTTTTTTTTTTCTTGGTCGTTTCTCTCGTTATTTTGCTGTTGTTGGTAATGGTTTTGGTTGGTGAGCGTTTGAATTATAGAACCATAAGAGACGATAATTCACGCCAGGCAGGAAAATGGTTTAAGATTTTCTGCAGTAAATGGTGTATTTAACGCAATAAACTGCAGTATAAATAATTATTGTCAACAGATTAAAATTAAGTTTTAGTTAAATTGAATCATTTTAACATTCACTGTACTTGTTCCCAAATCGTAAGAAAAAAAGTCAGAGTAAGATGTGATAATTTCATACCTTATCTAATGTATAAATGTTTTCTCATAAAGAGGTTGCATTCTCTAATCTGTAGTCATTCATATAGCAGGTGTTGTCTTTTGTGAGTGGAAGTCTGAAGTGAACAATATTTGAAGACATCAATTAGGTTAGCACCAGAGAATCATGAAGCCCCGGGACATGCGGGGGTGGAGTGCAACAAGGTGCCTGTTAGTTGTTACTGCTGATGATAAAGACATGCTGAGGGACAGAGGGAAGCCATATATAACATAAACGACTTACCATGTAAGTTTCGTGGCTTCGTTTTCAACTTTCAAGTTTCAACCGAATCTACAAAAAACTTTGTCCATATAGTGAAACCCGATTGCTGGATGATGAGGTTCTCAAAGACATTTATATGGGTTTAAAACTAAAAATATCATTCTCCTACTGTAACATGCAACTTGCTCCTCCATTTGAAACAAACACGCTTTAAGGCAAAAAAATTATGATAAACACAATTTTTGTTAAAAAAAACAAGTCAGAAGTGGTAATGAAACATTGCTAGACATGATCAGGAAAGCTATATTGAATGACACTAACTCTAAAACACAACTGTGTCGAGCATCATTCCCAAAGTTTGAACAATGTTTGAAGACATCAAATTGGAAACATGCTCTTCAAGGTGCTTCTTAGCATCTTGCCTTCCCACGTTAGCAATTGCAAGTTTTTCTGGTGGCAGCTCATCTTCCTCCTGCACTGCCTTGTTGTACTTGGTGGCTAAATTTAGCATCTCCTGAATTACCCAAAAAATAAACAAATAAGTAAATGAAAAACAAGAAACATGTCCTCATTTGAGTACAGTGTATATATACCAACAATTACATTAAAGTTCACACTTGCTTAGGTTTCTATGGTGATTCTATTAATTCATAGGCCATCCCAAGGTAGCATGATAATTGATTCGGCAGAGGGCCTTAATGTTACTTCTAACCATAATTAACATAATATGAGCCATCTATTAACCATAACGAAGTAAGGTTCCCATGAATGAATGAACCATCTATTAGCCATAACAAAATAAGGTTCCCATGAATGAACCATTAAGCAACCCCTCCAGCCTCCGCCCACATCATCATTTAAGAGAAAGAGACAGAGGGGAGGGGGAGGGCAGAACCGGCAGAGGAGAGGAGAGGTTGAGAGAGAGACAGAAGACAGAAAGAAACTTGAACAGAGAACCAATCAGTAGATTATGTTTCCAAATTTTACTAAAACCATATCAGGAGAATCTCAAATTGAGTACCACATCTATATTTAACTCTTGAAGTGCAACAAAGAGACGGGAATGCAGGTGGTTTACATTTAAACAGGCTGCCTTGCCAAATATCTAGGATACATGAAGTTTACGTATTCTTTATTCAGAAAGGAAAAGTAAAATTAAAAAAAAAAAAAAAAAGGTGAAAGTGGGGAGAAGAGAACAGAAAATGAATAGGGAGAGGGAGAATGATCTACATTTCCAGTTCAACTTAAAGAATCTTAACTAACCTGAACAGTCTGTTCATTAGTTTTAGAATGTGAATCAAAATGCCGGAGTGTCAAACCATCAGTCCATTTCTTCTTGTGAAGATTAAGCAACATCTTCTCTTCAAGCTCGTTCTTCCTGTAATTAATTGCTATGGAGTAATAATGTCGATTCAAGCCATGGATCAGAGCCTAAATAGGAGAATAAGAGGTCAAAATCAATAAAGACAAAAGATGAAGAAAACAGTGCAATAGCCATGCTTTTGAATTGAATTTGTAGAACACTCACTTGGATAGATGGCTTATTCAGATGGCCAAGGTTGGAGGTTGTCTGCCGAGGTTCCTGACCCAGCATCATAGTTTGTGGATTAATCAGTCGAAACGCATCAATTACCACCTTGCCTTTAACACTCTGAATAGGATCCACCACCACAGCCACAGCCCGTTGATTTAAAGCCTCAAAACTCTGCATTAGATGAAAGGAACATACATATTATGCTTAACTTTCTAAAAATAACAGCACTATCTGAAAAAGGAGTTGTCATGGCTCACCACTAAATTCCACATATCATTCTCTCCTATAAAAATTCCTTAGTCTAGCTGTGACTTTTAATCACTTATCATCCCAGTGATTCATAATTTATAAATTAAGGTGCATTGTAATTCAAATATTACTGTTCATTCTACCAACATTTCCCAATCCTATTGCAGTTCTTTCAAATAACAATAATAAAAATCGTTGCTTTCCATCACTATTATTTCTCCACAAGTAAGTTTCCATCACTTAATGTTGCTTTCATACGAAATTCTGAACAGCCAAACTTAATCCAGGGAACTACTTGTCTATACCTCCATCTTTATTGATAAAAAGAAGAAGGCAGTTTTCCATCTTCACTGTTTGCCCCAAAAGTTCCATAAAAATACTAATTTAATTGCATATTTGGTTAATAAATTAACAAAAGATATGGGGTTATATGTTGTAACTGAATAATTAAAAAAATAAAATAGAATTATTTAGATAACCACACCCCAGAATCCCAGACTCTCCTCACTTCCTTGTTTCCGTCCCATTCTTCATCTCTCTCTCTCTCTCTCTCTCAATTATATTTTTTATGAAATGTACACACATTTAGTGTGTGCGCCTTACTTCTAGTTTGAAAAAGAAAACAAATTTCGTGCCTATCTATGAATTGCCCACTTAGTTCTAAACACAAAAGTAATGCAAGTATGCAACATCACAAATACATGCTACAATGAAGAACTAAAGTCTGAAGACAAGCTACAACCTGCTGTGTATTGATGTCCACTCCAGAAAGCCAGCAGCCAAATCCAGGATGTGAATGATACCAGCCTACAACCATCTCTGGTCTGAAACATCATGTCAAAGTTATAACTAACTGATGTAAAATAAACCAGACGTTATTCATGGCAATACAAGTATAAAGCATGTAGTAAACAAACCATATGTGAATGTACAGATATAAACGTTCCAAACAAGGAAACATAGCTGATGAAAATCTGGCATCTAAGAAATTGCCAGTAATCCACGGTGATCTTTGCATGAATAACCAGACAGAAAAGTACTCTAGGAGCAAGGAAATTCGGAGCTAAAGAAGTCAGAAGTAAACACTTCAATTTCAACTACGATAAGAAGCAAATCAAAGAAAAAGAAATATACCTTCCAGTCTGTTTCAACATATCGAGCATGTTCGTCTGAAAAACATGATCAACGGCTTCAACACTAACACCAGTACCGCTCTGTGGCATCGCAAAGACATCTACAACGCGGACAGTGTACTCATCCACAAACTCCCCCAGCATTAAACCCATCACTTCCATGGGAACACCAGCCCTCCCTGTAAATCACATCGCAGTCAAGATTCGGATCCAGAGAACTCCCGTAGAGGGGAACTAAAAAAACGAAGCTTTGAAAAGACAAGAGAGGAATACAAGTGATCGCCGATAGTGATGTTCCCCAACAAGGGTTTCAAATCGGGGAAAAGAAAAACAAAAGCCCCCAATTAGGGTAGCACCTAAAAACAAAAAAAAGTGTTCAAATTCATCTAAGAATTTGAATATCTATATAATCAAGGGATCTAGAAGACGAAAAGGCATGAGAAGAGAAGAGAAGAGAAGAGAAGAGAAGAGAAGCATACCGTGTTTGAGCATTTTGAGAAGGGCGAGGGGAGGAGATATAAACCTGCTCGGAGGAATCGAGGGTGGGGGAGTCAGGGGGTGGGTGACCCAATGCGCCTCCTGCACCTGCGAACATCCTCTGAAGCCTCTCCATACCCGACATCTTCTCTCACTCTTCTCCGCAACTCGCAACAAAACTCAACCTTGGTTTTTTTTTTTTTCAACCAAGTCAAGATTTGCTCTCAGGATGCCATTCCAGATTGCCATGCTAACCTTGATGCTTTTCTAGCGGCAGAGCCAGAGACGCCCATCGTAAACGCTGCCGTTTCGATGAAGAAAAATAGAAACAAGAACGGCCCACTGTGATCATTTTGGGCCAACTGGCATCGTTTGTGGCTTCCGCAAATATACCAGCCCAAAATGTTCATCGACGTGGCCAATGCTTTTTCTTTTTTTTTTTTGGACCAAATTTACAGTCACAATAAGTAAGCTGGATTTTTGTAGACCAAAATAAATAAAATTCTGACAAAAAAAAAGACCAAAATAAATAAATAAATAAGTAAGCTGGTTTTTCATTCCCCCATCAACCGGGGTTTAGAAATCTCTTGTCCTGGTTAGTTGAACAAGAAAGTATATACACATCTATATACACTTGACAAATTATTTAATTAAGAAATAAATAGATAGAAGCATAGAACAAATGAAACATAGTATCACATTCCTTAATTGTTCACTTTTAAAGTTTGAAACCCGTATAGGATCGACATAACAGTGAGTTTGGAGAAAACGAAAAAGTTGGGTGAGAACAAGCGGATGATTTGATAAACTTCCCTATAGGCATATCAAATTAGTTGCAATTACTTTATTTTCTTTTTAGTTTTATTGACTTGGGACTATAGATTTTTTTTTATATAAATAATGGTGATATGAAAATATAAATTTATAATTTTTTTTAAATTATTCAAACTCCTCAATACTAATGTATTTCTACTGGCTTACAAGATTATGATAGATGTTAATGAGTGGATACTCTAATGACTTTTATTATAAAAAAAATAGTTTGGTTGTACAACAAGTGATATTTTTAAACAAGTTATTAGAAATAAACTAGTGATGAGAAGTTTGAATAATTTACAGGTGATCGTAAGTTTAAACTTTCGTATTATCATTATACAAAAAATTATAAAAATATAATTTTTTTTAATGAATTTAAAAAAGAAAGTGAGACAACTGCTATGCTTAATTGCTTATAAGAGAAAAGATAAAAAAAAAAAAAGGTGGTGTGTCAGTGAATCTCAGCAACATCCTTCTTAAAATTATCCAAAATACCATAAGAATAAGCATTGGATCTTCCGTTTATTGCAGCATATCAGCCTTTGTATGAAGTTGGAATGTGTCTCTGTCACTGTCCCTTTGCCATTAGCTTTCGTTTTCAAATAATGAGCTGGGGCTGGAAGAAAGGTCTGTCTAGCTGAAGTAACAATATGTGAGAGCCTTAATTCTTCAATAAATATCTACTCATCACATGCACTTCTTAACTATTTAATTCATAACCATCCAAGCTTCTTAATATATGCAAACAACTAAATCAACTTTCTTCCACAACATCATAATCAAGAGTTGGTGTATACTACACCTTTGATTAAAAATCCGGCATTATATGCCATATTATTATTATTTTTTACATATTTTCATGATATTGACATATTAAAAAAATTTCTGTTCTGGCTGGAAGACCTATAACATTAAAGACAATTTTTTCTTTCTTTTTTTTTTTACTAGTTAGGAGAAAGGAATTTAAACTTGATTTTGGAGTGGATCATGTTATCAGCTTAGATAAATGTCATAATTACAATGAGATTGTTTAATGGAGATATAAACGCTTCCAGTGGCGGAGTCAAATACATTTGAGAGTAGTACCAGGCCCTAGTTACACATTGCCCACTAATAGTTAAAATGTGATCCCACTAGCATTCTTAATGGGGTGTAAAAAGTTCACCTTCTTTTTACTTAAATTTATTAAATCAAAATTTTATCTTATGTATTCCATTTGTTTTTATTACTCCTTATTTTCTTTTTCTCTCTTTTTTTTATTGAGGTTATCTATAACTTATAATATATGTCAATAGCTTTCAGCACACCAATGCTTTCTTCCTTTCTCTCCTCCGTATAGAATATATCAATAGCTTATTTCTTTAAATATGGTTAAATTTGATGAGCAGCCTTAATTAAATAAAATCATAAGTTGTAGTTTTTTCTTACTTTTAATTGTATTTGTGATTTTTTTAATAGAATACAGATAAATTTCTTTAAAAAATCAATTTCTTATAATAAGCACCAATTATAATGGCAATAGTTAATTGTTTTTAGTTTTTATATATGTTAAAATATTTTGAATAAATTGATATTATAAATTTTATAAGTAATTTTTTATATTATACATATTTAAAATTTTAAAATATATTGAGTGTCGTGGCTCCCCCACGGCTAGTAATAATATATTAACATCACAAGTTGTTGTAAGATGGAAAAGAAAGATAGCAAATTCAGTTATTAAGGCAAGGATATTAGATATAGAATATTTTAGGGGAGGATAGTGATCTCTCAAGACCTATCACTATCGAGGCTATCCTTCAATTCACAACGAGCATAAAAGTTTTTAAATGCTTAACTTTCAAATCATTACTTTTATTAAAAGACAATTAACTTCGTACATGATAACGAATATGAACAAATAATGTTGCTTTACAACTGATACAGAAGCTAGCTAACAAGGAAATAAACGAACCGCTGAAGTTACGTTCTTTTTTGTAAGGGATTTTTTTACCTCTATCTAAAACTCATTCTATTCTAAAACTTCACCGATATTTTTGACGAACAATACAAAATAAGAATCTGAGCAGTAATTAAATCCCCGAAACTGATAAAATCAAATGTTTTATTGAAATATAAGATGAAGACATGGCACTATGAGGCCTTTTTATTGGTGTGTGGAGATTTCATTTCACGGAGTCTCCTCTCTTGTGAAAGTATTTTCGCAAACCTGAAATAAGCATTAGAATCAAATGAGTTATTAAAATATAGTAATTGTAACTGAATTTCAATAGGCATATAATTAAATGAACCATGCATTGATTATAATATAGATGAATTTTTTTTTTAATCTTACTTTCTGAGAGCTTCCTCATTGGTCCCTCCATTTTCTATTGGCTCAGATAGACCATTCTCTAAATTGACCCTGGAGACTGGTTTCTTCAACAGCTTTTCACCAATTTGGCAGAGTTTCTCCAAGTTCTCCTTCGTAGCAATGTCAACTGAAGAATCTGTGCCGGTCAATGTGTCATCCTGTTTATACATAATATGTGTAATTATACATGCACGTAAAGGTATATCATGTTACTGATTTTGTTCTCTTTCACTTTTTTTAAGTGGTTTGGTCATAAAAATCATTTTCAATTTAAAAGATTATAATATAATGACTAAAAGATACATTATTTTGAACGTGAATCACATAACTAAAAATACTTATGTAAATAGAATTTGTTAAAAAAAAAAAAGTAAATACGAGATATAATTTTTAATATAAGTAAATAATATTTTTATTAGAAAATATATTAATTACTTTTTCTTTTATTTTTTATTTTTTATTTTTGTAAAAAAGTAGAAGGCATGCATGCGCACAGTTTTGAATTATCAGATGGATAACTTTGCAATAAAGTAGGGCCCACAAGCTAAACAAAGTTTTTTTTTTTAAAGAAAAAACAGAAAGGCCTACGGTCCAGAAGGGAGTGAGAAAATTAAAATGGAAGTTTGAAGCCGTGTGCAAAGGAATAGAAGAAAATTGAAGGTGCGCATGGGCTTTGGGGAGGAATAAAAACCCAACAACACGTCTCATCTGGCTATTTTATGTTTTTATTTTTTATTAATGACTAATTTGGTATAGAAATAAAAATAAAACTATAAATTTATAGATAAATTTAGTATACAATATTTTATATAAAATTTATCAAAAAAATTTCATTCTTATTTTTTTTTTCATATCAAACATATAAAGTAAATAATAAGTTTAAAAGCATATTTTATTGTGTTTCACTAAAAATGTTTCTTATGAAATATTTCTTAAAACGGGATCAAATCTCAATACTATAAAGAGTCGTTTTCATTGTTTTTGGAAACAAAAAGCTAAAAATACAACCACAACTTTATAATTATAATAAAAATTATATTAGACATTCATATTTTTTAAAATTTAAAAATATGAAAGTAAAAACCTTTTATATTAATTTTTTTTATCAATGTTTATCTACTTATATTTTATTTTTTAAAGTGTATCTTTTATTTTAAAGGATTAAAATCCAAATATATATATGATTCCACCTCCAATTTATTTAATTATACTACAATGTTTATGCATTTGCGAATATTTTAAGACTTTGTAAAGTTATATATGAGCGTGACTGCGTGATCAGAGCGAGACTCTTAGCAAAATGAGCGTGAGAGATCGAAAGGGATCATGAGCAATTAATGGATAGGATATGTAAAATACATAAATTATTAAGGGTAAAATAATAACTTTAAATAATCAGAGCTATATAATCGACTAAAATGCACTTAAATCATTTCATATTTGACCCAATTTTTAACGAATGCCAAAGAAAAACCGAATGCTTATGAAATTAATGCTTGCTATTATATAAAATTAATTGAAGGATATTTTAGGGTAGTGGATATTTTGAGTAGTTGATTTAAAATAGACTAATGAATTATCTTGGGCAAGTGTTTTTTAATTTGGAGAGATGCATATGTGATTACATTTGCTGCCAATTATAGTTGATTAATTGATTGAATTTCCTGGTTTATGAGATTGCCTAATTGAGGAAAGTTTTCTAATTGTTTTCTGTTGCTAATTATACTTGATCACTTGATTGAGTTTCCTTGTTTGTGTGATTGTTTAATTGAGGAAAGTATGTAAATTGTTATATGATCAATTAAATCCCTTGATTGTGTGATTATTTTACAATAAAGGAAGTAAATGTTTTTTACCTTATTATTATTAGGATTCAGCCTTAATGTGAATAATATCTCTTCTAACATTCAAAAGATGCTGCTGTGAGGCCATACAAAAACTAGAGAAAATGAGAGAAACTAAAAAAGTGCAATTAATAAAGAAAAGAGCAATTACTAGAAATGAAAAGAGTAATGTATTTCTCTTTCTATGACTTAAAGAGGTTGTATCTTGGCTCATATCACTCTCTAATAGCTAGCAATATTCATTGGCCTCTTGTAAGCTTTATCAACTTCATGGAACGTACTGATCTTGGTAGTTGAAGGTTGCTAAGTTTTGTCAACGAGCTATAATTGATAATAGCCTAAAATTATAAGTTTTGATATAAAAAATTTGTTTTATTATATCTTGATTTAAATTAATTTTAGTAAAATTGTAACATTATTAATTATTTTTTGAAAAAGATATTAATTCTAATTAATTATAGTATTTTATAGAATATTAAAGATTTGAAGTAGATATGATACTGATTTAATTTTGATGCATACACAATTCAAAAGATATATCACAATTAAGTGAAGATATTGTTTTGAATATGGAAGCTTGAGACCTACGATCACTTACTTGACTAAGGAGAACACCTAAGTAGTTATAAATAGAGAGCTTTAGCACAATCAAAAGGGAATCAAAAGGGCTAAACCAAAAGTGAGTGTTCCTAAAGGGGAACTAAAAAGGCCAAACCAAAGGGAGGTGAGCTAAGGGACTTCAAAGTACAATGGATAAAACGGTGCGAGAGGATAACACACTATACAATAAAGTAAATATGAAGGACATGTTATCTTTTAAACTTTATATGTTTATTTGGATTTATTTGCTAAAGTAATGATGAAACTTTGTTAGTTTTAGTAGAAACTATGCTAGATTATTGTTACATAATTTTAGAAATCTTAATATTTATTATTTTATTTACCTATCAGTTAGTTTAAATGCATTTTTAGATAAGTTCAATCTTATTTTTCTCATACTTTAAGTTTATTATTGCTATCTGAATATTGATGATAATTATTAGATATCAATCACTATTTATAAGTAAGGATACAGTTAATAATTTGATAAAACTCATTTAACTGAAGCTTTAACTTATTACTAAATCACCTTCTTGTGATTTTTTAGACCTCCATTTTTAAGGTCATATATTTTAATATTTTCCTTGTGATTGTGGGTAGCTGCGCTAAAAGTTCTAAACGTATATAACAACGGAGAAATTATCAAGTCCGTTTGAATCAATTTTCATGTAAGTGCACTCGATCATATCTAGAATTGGAGCTTTTGACCAATTCGTCAATGCCCCGATTCAGACAGAAGGAACGGGGGAAGGAGGCGAAGGGGAAATGGTCAAAGCAGATCATTAATTTATTAGGGTTGGTGCATAATTCTGAGTATAGGCCAAGTTTGGGTTGGGTGGGTCTCTTGCTTGACGCGCTGAAAATCAAATTAGGAACCAACTACGAAAACAATTTGACTTACATGCCAATACTTTGATTTGGCCTGTGCCAGCTTCTCCCAACTCTCATGACTTTTCTTGGAGTATTACAACATTTTCTAGCGGATTTGTAACCACAAAGGATGGTAGATTTGGGTCACTACTACACCGATTCAACTATTGGATCACTGCTCAAACAGATTAATTAGTTTTAATTTAAATTTTACTAATTATAAACAATTTAAAATAGATAATATTAATTGTAATGAGAATCAACTTAAAATGTCCTTTTTATAAGTAATTTAGAATTTTTTTAATTTTAAAATAATTATAGAAATGAACTTTTAAAATAATTTCATTTTTTATTAGTCAATCTATGAATATTTTAACGTAATTAAAAGATAGTTATGTAATTTATGTAAAAACATATACAAAATTTTAAACACTAGTTAAGCAAATTACATTGCAAGACGTGGAAAGACAACAGTAAATTGGTTAATCAAAGAAGCCTCTGTCATGATTCGTGTGATTTGTTTTTATTTAGTCTATATATGTTGTGAGTTATGAATATGATTGCCGAAGGTAAATGTATGTGTTTGAACTAAGTGGGAGATTTATATTATTTATTATTTAACAAAATACTTATCATAGAAATCAAATTGGATGGCCATCATCCTGTTATATTCCATTAGTCCATATTATTCCTTTAAGTATGAGATTAGATTATATACGGTGGTTACTAATTAACTTTCTAATGAAGTCTGTATATATATATATATATATATATATATATATATATATATATATATATATATATATATATATAAGATAGAATCAATTTACACTAATGTGTAAGAAAAAAATTCTTACACCAACATCTAACCATTAATCTTGTTTTTAATCTAATGGTGGAGGATTAACCTAATTTAATAAAAAAAGATAATAAGAATCTGAATTAAATGAAAAGGAGATATTAAAGAATCTATACTTTAATGAAGATAAAATAATACAACTTATTTATTAAAATTTATTAATTTTATAAAATAACAAAAATAATACTTTTAAAAAAAAATTTACACAATCTTTTTATTAATTTTTAATTAAATATTTATTTCGTAATTCAAATGTCTTCAATTTTATCTACTATTTAATAATTCTATTAAGTTTTTAATTATTTTTAAAATTTATTTTGAAAATTCAGTATTTTAGAATTATACTATAGAAATCTATACATTATACCTATTTGGTTTTAATATATGTATGAGAATATTATAACATAAATTTCTTTATTGTATAATCTACTTACAAATTCTAATAAATCTTGTATAAGAATTAGTATAATATTACTTTCTAATTTTAATTTTTCTTTACAAAATCGGGAGAAAGCCCTTGTAATTCTGTTATTATTACTATAGAGATCTATACATTATGCATATTTAGTTTTAATATACGTATAAGGATATTATAATATAAATTTCATTATTGTATAATCTACTTATAAATTCTAATAAATTATGTATAATAATTAGTATAATATTACTTTCTAATTTTAATTTTTTTACAAAATAGGGAGAAAGCCCTTGTAATTCTATTATTATTATTGAAATATAAAATATTTAAACTATAAGAAATCCTATAAAATATTTAAACCTTAAATGAATAGAGAGAATAATAAATATATATTTAATGAACATAAATAATTTGACTTTACTTATTTAATTTATTAATTTTATTAAATAAAAAAAATTATATTTTTAACAAAAATTATATAATCTTTTCATGAAATTATAAATATGTATCATTTCATTAATTTAGAATTATATATTTATTTTGTAATTCAAATATTTCGTTTCTGTTTAATGTTTGATATATATTTCTTTTTTTTTTACTTGTAACGTTTGATGTATATTTCTGTTTAATCTATAATCTATAAATTATAAATTTAATCTTAGTTCATCTACGTAGAAGAATATTATAGTATATATAAGTTTCTTTATTTTAATTTAATTATTTATTATTATAAATTCTAATAAATTAGATATCAAGTCAAATTAGTAGGAATTTTTAATTCAAATAATATTAGTAGAATATAAGAATATCTATAATACAGTAGTAAATTCTTAATATTGTATGAACAGGTTAAATAATTGTTTTACTAAAAAATATGTAAATTTTATTCGTTTAGAAAAATAAATTTAATGAATAAAATCAATTTCTATATCTTCATTAAATACATATATAATTATTTTCTCTATTCATTTAATCCAAATTTTCTATAATCTTTCTTCATTAAATTGGTTTATTTTTAATAATTAGATTAAAATAAAATTAAGGATTAGATGGTCGTGTAAGAATAAAACTCTTACATTGGTTTAAATTGATCCCTCCCCATATGTGTGTGTGTGTGGTGGCTACCAATATTGATTGCAATATTTCTTTGCTTAACAAAATTGTTTAATTAGTATATTCTGTCATGTTTACGTCGATATGTCTGACTTACCTAAGTTGCGCTTTGCAAAGTTTTGTTCTAAGGGCAAGCAAGAGAGGATCAGAACAGTTCTAACATAGTATTTTTCATGAAAAATGAAATCAACGATGTTATTTATACACGTTCTTCATAAACTTATCTTTTATAGTAAAAAAAAAAGAAAAAAGAAAAAGATAAAAAAAAATTAATTTTTTTTTCTTCTTTACCATTAAGGACAAGTGTATAGAAAGACATAGAATTAAGATGTAAGAATAATATTTTTAAAATAAAAATATATATGGTTCATTATATATTTGTGATTTTATGTTGTTAAGATCATGATTATAAATAAGATCTTACAAAAAATTTTTGAATAAGTATGTGCTTAGTTAAGTAAATCATTTAATAGTTAACATGTATATAATTTTATGGATCATATTAATTATAAATATACATAACTCTTTAAAAGATTAATAACACATATCAATTAATAAATAAAATACCTATGCAAGTATATGCTTTACCTAAAAAATTTTCTAAATTACGATCCCCGAGGCTTGTTTTTTGAAAGAATGCCCTATTCATATTATTTTAGACTTTTGGAAAATTAGCTACAACACAATGGCATCCGTTATTTCAAATTAAGTTAGACCAGATTATAACTAGATTAGGGCATGTTTGGAATAGATTTTTTTTTTAAATTATTTTATTTTTAAAAGTTTTTTTAATAAAATTTTAATTATAAATTTTTTAAATATAAAATAAATTAATTTAAATACACATTAATTATTAAATAAACTAACACTCATAGTTATTATGACCGATAAAAAAATCATGATCTTAATTAATAAACTAATTTAAATACACATTAATTACTAAATAAACTAACTCATAGTTATTATGACCAATAAAAAAGTCATGACGTCAATTGACGTGACTCTTGTGTAAATTTATAGGTAAGAAAGCTCTGGAAGAAAAAGTCATAGTTATTATGACCAATAAACACATTAACTTTCGTTTTTAAATAATGAGCTGGGGCTGGAAGAAAGGTCTGTCTAGTATGTGAGAGCCTTAATTCTTCAATAAATATCTACCAACTCATCACGTGCACTTCTTAACTATTTAATTCACAACCATCCAAGCTTCTTAATATATGCAAACAACGAAATCAACTTTCTTCCACAACATCATAATCAAGAGTTGGTGTATACTACACCTTTGATTAAAAAAATCCGGCATTATATACCATATTATTATTATTTTTTACATATTTTCATGATATTGACATATTAAAAAAATTTCTGTTCTGGCTGGAAGACCTATAAAATTAAATACAATTTTTTCTTTCCTTTTTTTTTTTACTAGTTAGGAGAAAGGAATTTAAACTTGATTTTGGAGTGGATCATGTTATCAGCTTAGCTAAATGTCATAATTACAATGAGATTGTTTAATGGAGATATAAACGCTTCCAGTGGCGGAGTCAAATACATTTGAGAGTAGTACCAGGCCCTAGTTACACATTGCCCACTAATAGTTAAAATGTGATCCCACTAGCATTCTTAATGGGGTGTAAAAAGTTCACCTTCTTTTTACTTAAATTTATTAAATCAAAATTTTATCTTATGTATTCCATTTGTTTTTATTACTCCTTGTTTTCTTTTTCTCTCTTTTTTTTATTGAGGTTATCTATAACTTATAATATATGTCAATAGCTTTCAGCACACCAATGCTTTCTTCCTTTCTCTCCTCCGTATAGAATATATCAATAGCTTATTTCTTTAAATATGGTTAAATTTGATGAACAGCCTTAATTAAATAAAATCATAAGTTGTATTTTTTTTACTTTTAATTGTATTTGTGATTTTTTTAATAGAATACAGATAAATTTCTTTAAAAAAATCAATTTCTTATAATAAGCACCCAATTATAATGACAATAGTTAATTGTTTTTTAGTTTTTATATATGTTAAAATATTTTTAATAAATTGATATTATAAATTTTATAAGTAATTTTTATATTATACATATTTAAAATTTTAAAAATATATTGAGTGTCGTGGCTCCGCCGCGGCTAGTAATAATATATTAACAATCACAAGTTGCTGTAAGATGGAAAAGAAAGACAGCAAATTCAGTTATTAAGGCAAGGATATTAGATATAGAATATTTTAGGGGAGGATAGTGATCTCTCAAGACCTATCACTATCGAGGCTATCCTTCAATTCACAACGAGCATAAAAGTTTTTAAATGCTTAACTTTCAAATTATTACTTTTATTAAAAGACAATTAACTTCGTACATGATAACGAATATGAACAAATAATGTTGCTTTACAACTGATACAGAAGCTAGCTAACAAGGAAATAAACGAACCGCTGAAGTTACGTTCTTTTTTGTAAGGGATTTTTTTACCTCTATCTAAAACTCATTCTATTCTAAAACTTCACCGATATTTTTGACGAACAATACAAAATAAGAATCTGAGCAGTAATTAAATCCCCGAAACTGATAAAATCAAATGTTTTATTGAAATATAAGATGAAGACATGGCACTATGAGGCCTTTTTATTGGTGTGTGGAGATTTCATTTCACGGAGTCTCCTCTCTTGTGAAAGTATTTTCGCAAACCTGAAATAAGCATTAGAATCAAATGAGTTATTAAAATATAGTAATTGTAACTGAATTTCAATAGGCATATAATTAAATGAACCATGCATTGATTATAATATAGATGAATTTTTTTTTAATCTTACTTTCTGAGAGCTTCCTCATTGGTCCCTCCATTTTCTATTGGCTCAGATAGACCATTCTCTAAATTGACCCTGGAGACTGGTTTCTTCAACAGCTTTTCACCAATTTGGCAGAGTTTCTCCAAGTTCTCCTTCGTAGCAATGTCAACTGAAGAATCTGTGCCGGTCAATGTGTCATCCTGCATGTTGTTGATCAAATTTTGATCATATTAGACTCAAGTTCTTATGTTATTTCTAAGGGAAGAGCTAACGAGAGAGATTAGAGATTTATATGTTTGGGAGCTTAATTACCTGTATTCGTAAGTAATTATCTTCTGAATGAAGTGCTTGAGAGACAGTAGCAAGATGGAAATCCACCATATCTTCACTGGATTGAGTAAACACATCGATTAAGGGAGTACAACCATTATGGGTAAGCCAGTCCAGTAGCCCCCATTTGGCTGCCATTTTTGCAGTGAATTTTTCATCATTTTTTGGTGCCCCAGTGCCTATTGAAATTATCAGGAAGCGACCATATTCCAGAGGCTTGATTGGAAAGAAATCAGGATTATCATTAATGATCTGCTTGGTTACTTGGTTCATGGCAACTAAAGTCTGCATCACGAAGTTCCCCAAAAAAGAAAAAAATCAAATTAGTGAAGCTTCCAATATATATAATCAGTATTCTAAATGAAATTTTCAATGACAATTAGTTAGTGAATATATTGTTACACATACCGGATTATTAGCACAAACACCACCATCAATGAGGTTGAATTCGTGTACTTTCCCATTAGGATCTTGGTTGGTGAATTGGTGGGCTGGAAGATAAGTAGGTGCAGCGGAGGTGCCGATGCATATGTCAGAGAGTTTGGCATCAAAGCAAGAGGACTTCTTAATCTGCATGAATTTCAAATCTTTTCAGGTTTTGTTTGGCCATATATATTATTGATTTGTATTGTACACAATTGAATTAATGACAGTTTGATTATATTTGACTGTTTTCCTCTTTTGTCCACTCTCTCCACAACAATTAATAATTACTTCACTTTCCTGCTACTAGACTGAATGAAAATAAAAAGCACGAAAGCAATTAAAACTCATGAATTTTAAGTATTAAAGAGGATTTTTGTTTTAATATTTAGACTTCATTATTTATACATTAGTAAAGACATAATGTATAGTTCTACAATATTAGAAAAGTGTTATCTATTTACCAATAAACATGTCACAAGAATTCTTATCTTATTGATTATCTAGTATCAATGTTAAATATTAATAGCATTTATATAATTAACCATAACAAAGAAAAAGTAATTTATTATGCTTTTTTATGACTAGTTTTTGTACTTCTTAAAAAAATTTAGAAAAAAAAAGTAAATATGAATCCTTTTCTATAATAGGATCATTCTATTACAAAAAAATAGATCCAAATAATATTATGTTGAAAATCACTCTGATGGGTTATAAAGTTTATTATTTATGTTTAAAACATTTTATATATTTCTCTCTCTAACATGATACTCTTCTATTATTTTATTAATAAAAAAAATTCTCATAAAAAAAAAATAGTTCAAACATATCAAGGGCTGAGCCTCCTTAGAGCTCTCCAAATTTTTTTAAAAAATTTTATATTTTTAATGTAAATTTATTTTTGAAAAATAAAATTTTTAAAATTTAGCCTCCAACAATAAGAATTTTTTCTTTGATGCCCTTACCAATGAGAGTCTAGCTTCCCTCCTAGAGATAATACTTCTCAAATATTGCCTTTAAATATAAATAATTATTTTTTATAAGAAATTAAAAGAAAAACTCATATAAAATTTTTTTTGAAAAACTCATCCAATTCAACCCTTAGTAAATATAGATTTTATTTTTGGTATGTACCAAAAAAATGATAATTCTCTGGTGGTGCAATTCTTTTGGAGTCAAATTTCCAAACCCGAAAGCCCAAGCAGAAGACGATGAACCAATAAAACTTGGCGCCAACCACCCCCACCAGGAAAGGAAGTATTCATTTCATTTCACCAGTACTGAAAAGCAAATAAAGACTTCTTTGTACGTGGAGTGGAGAGGAGAGGGAGAAGGAGACCTGATAAGAAGAGAAAATAGTTGGCTGCAAGCTCTTGATGTCGAAGGTGGGAATGACAACGTTGGTGAGGGTCTCATGCAAACGGATCTCTCCAAGCTTCTCTCTGACGACCCCATGGAGGTATTTCCCATCGTATTTGGGTCCTCCCAATGATCTTATTACCTTCGCTAATAGCGTCCCACAGAAGCCTCTGCCATAAATAATTGAATTGAAGCCCAAAAACTTTAATTTCTCTTACGTTTAAACAGAAAGAAAAGAAACAGAGAATTAATTCTTCTGTAGTCTACTCTAAACCAATATTAATTACCTATATTGTGGGAAAATTTTAGGGCAGTGGTCCAGGTAAAATGGCTTGATATCTTTAGCAGCGAAAAGTGGACGATTCTTTTCATTTGGAGCAGTTAACATAGCGGTTACAAGACCTCCTGTGCTCGTTCCTGATATCACATCGAAGTAGTCTGCAAGTCTTGCATCCTTACCATCCAACTCCTGCATGCATATGCCCAGATCGAGATCAATATTTATTCTTTCAAAAATTTTAAAATAATACTGGTATATTCCTACTTAATTTGTTCATACATACGAATGATACTTGGTATTAACGAGCATATAATTATGTCAACTAAAATCTACTACTTTAACTTGATTACTGGTTTAGGGTGTTGCCATAGTACTCTGTTTGTTTTAGAGTACCAATAATCAAATCATTTATTGGTTGTTATTTTTTACTATAAATATTTGAAGTTTAAAATGTAAAATAGAAAATCAATAAATGTTTTACAAATCAACTTAGGTACTGATATTTTTTAAAAAAAAAAGGGATGGCTATCAAAACAATCTCCACTGGCTTAATTTCACATGATCCGGAGTTAGGACTTAATCAAGATAAGGAGTCATGCTTCTGTTAATGAAAAAAATATAGCTGAATTAGTAGTGATGAGGAGTGCGCTTGCTAGCTATAGCTAGGTTCGTTTCATACATACCTGAAGCTGCGATTCAAGGAAATCAAGAAATAGTTGCAGGATGATGCCCCTAATACCACCCCCGTCGATGCTGAGAATGGTTACTAAGTTCCCATAAGTTGGGGGCTGAATTTGTTCGAGGGATGACTTTGTTCTCTCCATCTATGTTGGAAAAGGCAAATCGGAGGTTTTTGTGCACAAGAAAACACACTCGCTTGACCTCTCTGTGTGTAAAGATTAATTCTAACCAAAAAGTTTGAAAGCACAGGTTGAGAGGCTGTAGTTCTTTATGGGGGCAGGAAGTATTATGCAAGGAATTGATATGCAAAGTTGCTAACTAAAGAAAGATTCATTCAGGTTTGCATGTGTTGTCAGATGCATGTGCTCATAGTGCTATTTATAGTGGCAAGCGCGACCCCAGAAAATGTGATTTGTTCTGAGTTATAAAGTTCAAAGACGAGAAAATATGTTTAGGGAAGACGCAGTCAGAGGTTGCTCGTCCCGCGGTTTGAAATGTCCTGTGGCCCAAACGGTTCCACGGACCAGCCACTTCAGACCGCATAATTTTCCCCGTTTACTGAAGAGGAATGAGACAAACTTTAATTGACTTGAGAATTTGTGAGTTGTGCATGTTCTGTGTCATTGTGAATCTTAGAAAGACCGAAATCATGATAATAGCACATATTTTTCATATAAAAGTAAGTTTTATTGCATCCTAATATAAGATAATTTTATAAATTTATTATTATTATTTTTAAATAATAACTAAATAATTGTGTTAATTACAGAAAGTTGGAGAGCTGCTTCAATATGCCAAAGATACAACTTTTTTTTTTTTGTCAGGAGAGGGGGATGGAGGGAGGGGAAGGGGAGGGGATGATCCACAACAGGATTCAAGCTCCCAGTGCGATCTTCCAAGACACTAACTTTTACCATTAGGCCACAGACCTCACTGCTCAAAGATACAGCTGTGCTCAAGCAAATAGCAATTGGTCAATTAATTGGGCCAGGTGGGAGTTGGGACCATGGTGCGCACAAATTGGAGAGAATAAATGAGCCAAAAACAAAAATATTTAGTTTCGTTGAGGGATTTTGTTTCTCTAAAATAAATGATTTATTTTATAAAATAAAGAATATTAATTATTAATAAAAAATTAAAAAAAACAAAATTTAACAATTTTATAATTTAATATATATATAATTTTAATTGTTACTTTTTTTATTAATAATTAATATTTTTTATTTTATTTTTTAAAATAAATTTTTAATTTTAAAGAAGTTAAATCCTAAATTGAGAAGGCAGTCGCACCAGGATAGCTTATGCCTAACTTTGCAATAAAGTAGGGCTCACGAACAAAACAAATAAAAAACAAAAATGCAAATCGGTCAAAAGCAAACCAAAACAGTGAAGCCCACGGTGCCAGAGAAAAAAGAAACGATGTAATAAAATTGAGTAATGTTAAATAATAAAAAAAAGTTTAAAAAGTTTAAAATTTTAAAATTTTAACATAATTCAATTATAATTAAAGATGATTGTTAAATAAAATAAAATAATAAAAATTATTTATTTATTAAAAAATTAATAAAATATATTAAATTATTTTTATTAAAATTTTTTTAAAAAATTGTTTTTACATAACATTTATTACTTCTATTATTTATATATAAAAGAAGTCCATGACTGGGACAAGTGTCTGTCTCTCAGACAATTTTTTCCCGCCAAAATGCTTTTTCTTCCCTAGCCGTGGATATGTTTCCTATCCAACGGCTACAGATTAGTCATTCTTTCTGCCATGCTCTCTGATTCTCTCTCAACTCAAAATTCAAATTCGATCCCAAAATGAGAGGAAAGCTGTCTGATTTCGTTGCCAAAATTGTTGAAGGGAAGCTCTCTGATTTTGTTCATGTTTTTCTTTCGTTTCTCATTTCATTTCTCTGCATTCCGGTATAACATTTCTTCAGCTTTTTGGTAAGTTTTCTTCGCGTTTTTACACTCCTCCTATTCTGAGGCGTCTTTCTCTCTGCTTCCTCATATCATATGTTTATCTCTCTCAGTAATCGGTCTTCTTCCTCTCTCTCAGAAATGGCTCCTCCTTTTGTTATAGGCGTTGCAGTTGCAATGTTCCTCCGCCCCCACTCTCTCTCTAAACCAAGACGACATCTTCGCCCAGCTTCAACTTTTCGACCCCTTCCATTTCCTCTCCGATTGGAACGACAGCGTCACCTGTCACCCCATCAATGGCCAGGTTACTTTTCTCGACCTCTCCAACTCACACCTCTTCGGCCCCTTTCCCACCTTCCTTTGTCGCCTCCCCCTTCCGCTGGATTGTGCGCTGCCTCTGAGGTTGAAACTTGAAACGGAAGGTAAGAATTTTGTTCTTTGATCTGCTTGATTCCCTTCCTTGACGTTGAAGATGGGTCTGGATGCTTCGCAGCTAGAATGCCTGATAAGAATGTTATAATTCCTCAGTGATTTCTATTGAATTTTTGCAAATTAAATAATGGTTTTTTGTTTTTGGGTCTACTGCAGTTCACCTTCAATGTTGCCCCGCTTTCAATTCTTGGAAAAGATGAAATTCTGTACAGAGAGGATCTGAGACGTTGTTACAACAATGCCCATAAACCTTCCGGGGACACTGTTCCACAAAGCTATGAAGGCGAGGAAGGAGCTTACTCAGATCTTGGCCCAAATCATCTCAACCAGGAGGCAGATGAAGCAAGATTACAACGACTTGCTGGCTTCCTTCATGGGCGAGAAAGCGAGACTCACCGAGGAGCAGATAGCAGATAATATCATTGGGGTCATATTTGCTGCTCGTGACACCACGGCCAGCGTGCTTACGTGAATTGTCAAGTACCTTGGTGAAAACCCCAGTGTTCTTGAAGCAGTGACGGTAAGTATCTGGGTCCTACCCTTTATCCTAATAATCATTGGTTTATGAAAGCAAAATTTCAATTTAATGGCATAAAAATAGATTTTATTTTATTTTTATTTTTTGTTACTAGACTTTCTCTACCTTCTGTCATTTAGGCACACAGATTTTGTGCTGGGGATTGTTTTCTTCAGGGTATCTTATACCAAAAGGGTGGAAAGTTCTACCACTCTTGAGAACATACACCACAGTCCAG